>PVKE010011203.1:0-40781 GCA_004027555.1 Craseonycteris thonglongyai
TTGACACAGATAGATACAGAGACAGAAGGGGGAGGGCCCAGAACAGCCTCCATAGTTGCACATCATCCGTTTTTCCACATAGTTTCATTCCACAGGTGGGAGTGGGGCTGCATAGCGCAGGAACTGGGCCGGGGTCTTCACCCCAGTGAGAACTGAACTGGGGGCACTCCCCAGTTCAGCATATGGGTCCACATGGGCCGGGGCCGGGATTCGGTCCTCGGTCCCAGGGACTGCAAAGTGAGCGCTTAACCCACTGAGCCATCCCGGCTTCTCCTGTATGTATTTAGAGATTATACAGTGTTCCCATCTAGAATTTTGCCACTCTTTAAGTGTTACTTAATCAATGTAATGTAAAAGGTGTTGTCTGTCTAAGAATATGAGGGCTGTCCAGAAAAAGACCAGCCATAAATGCCTGTTTTTCATACTTGTGGCTGGATACTTTCCAGACAGCCCTTGTTTACCCATGCTTTGTAAGTGTGTTTGAAAAATTGAAGCTAATAGTTTAAAAAGTTGAATATGATATTTTGGATTATGTACTCTGCAGACTTCCATTCTCCATGTTCAATGAGGTCATAGATGGGTAGTACCTTGAAGAAGAAACGGTATGGGATTTAAGGTCAGGTTGAGGTTATAGTTCTTGCTCTTTTCAATATAGTATAAAAGGAGATTACTACAAGGATGAAAAGGAACAATAATGAGTTGTAAGCTATAAGGCTATAAAATGCTCCACTGTGTTTAAGCAGGATTAATGGGAATCGGGTATTAAGATAGTCATCAAATGGTTATTGAGGGACCATCCTAGGCACTGTTCCAGATCTGAAGACATATCTGTGAACAAGATAGGCAGGTTTGGCCTTATGAACCTTACTATTTCAGTGTGGGAGACTATAAGCAAGTCAAATAAATAATGTAATTTCAGGCAAGAAGGGCTATGAAGAAAAGTAAGGCTAGATGAGGGATATACGGTAGAATGGTGGGGTTAGGGTGTATGTAGGTGGATAGCTGTTTTAGGGTGTTCAGAGTAGGTGACATTTAAGTGGAGATCTGAAAGAAGCAAGGGGGTAAATCATTCATTGGTCAGGGGAGGAATAGTCTTCCTAGACAAAAAGAATGGTTAAATGTAAGGACTCTTGAGGTGGGAATGAGCGTAGCTTCTTTCAGGACTAGCCAGAAGGCCATCATGTTAGAACAAAGTTTGTAAAAGGTCATTTATGAAAACCATCATGTTAAGGTATAGAAAGAGGGAGGCAGTTACATAGTGGCCAGAAAAGAATAGGGTGAGGGGTGGGTAAATAGACCCCTAAGAGAAATTTAAGAGATTAAAATGGGCTCTGTTAACCTCTGGCTACTTCCTAGTAAAGGGGATGGGAGGTAGTTTGAGTACATTTTGGTATTTCTAGGTTCTCTGAGTTTCAAATCCTCTTCTGTGTTCCATGTGCCAGCAGATGTAAGAAATCTTAAAAGCCAGATGTTGGACGGATTCTTTAGAGCTCCTTAATTCCAGGAGACTACGAAGACATCACCTGGAGTTGGGAGATTGTGGGAATAGTGGAAAGCTCATGGGTCCTAGTCCTGGCTCAGCCTATGACTTACCATGTCTCCACTGGATTAATCCATCTAGCTCAAGTTCCCTGTAATAGACAGGAAAATTTCAGATACCTTCCCCACAGATTAAATTATGTGTATCTCTGTGTGAAATCTCTTCTAAGGGTATGGATTACTCTGTAAACCCTTGTATAGTACGAGTATGTTTGCTATTTATAATCACTTTTCCTATAGAAAGTTATATTAATACAAATGTAAGTTCCCATGCCACCACATAACTTAAAATTCATGTGTTTCAAATACCTATAATCTTTATAGTATAATAAGCCCAAGTCATTGTTTGACACTGATTGCTCTCAAAGCTCTAGCATGAACACAGCTCTTTTGCTGGAACCCAGACTAGAGCCAGGACTCCACTCTTTCATTCCTTGAGCAGGGCAAGCTCCCTGAACTCTCATCAGTGCTTCTGGGATTAGAGTGGGGTACAGGCCATGGCAGGGTAAGGTGTGGTGGGCAGTGAGAGGAGATGGTGGGGATAGGGTTGTCACTTCCATTTTCTTTATATGTGCCCTTTTTTAAAAAATTCAGAATCAGTAGCCCACAGATAACTGGATAATGGTGTACTAGGATTTGGTTACTGGTTAGGGGCAGTGATAGGGCAAGGCTTTTCCTCTCTCTTTCTTTCCCCTTACCTAAGATTTCTGAGTTGGTGTTAAGTCAGCAGAAGAAGATTTTTCTGACTGCTCCTCTCACACTTACTACTTACTCTCATGTAGCACTCTAGCAGGGAGGTGAGATGAGAAGCAGGATTGGAGTAGTGCTGTGTGGGAGAATCGTTGCGGAGTGGGCTTCCTCAGTGACTGAGGAGAGGAGGGGAAGGGTTCCCTGGGCCTGTTCCTGGTCAGTGGCCTAAGTGCTGCTAGGCAACTTCTGTCACACAGCTCACCTCACAAGCTTTTGATTCCCTTGTGAGGGACACATTTTGGCTGGGTGTTTTCTGCACATATTCACATCCTACCTCTGTCCAAGCTCTGGTCAGTATATCACAATAGTAAAAACATTATAGAATGCATTTTTGTAAAATGTATTTTTCATTTGGGACTTGGATTACAATTAAAGCTTAATGATTTTTTTGTCTCGTTTGTAGCAAATATAGTAATTTTAAAACATTTTAAAGTAGTCATTTAAAAATCGTTTGTCCATAGTTTAAAATCAGTGTATAACTGACTCTCCAAAAATGTAATTACTATTAGCCTACCATTGACTGGAAGCCTTACCTTTAACATAAACAGTTGATTAATACATATCTTATATGTATTATATACTGTATTTTTACAATAAAGTAAGCTAGAGAAGAGAAAATACATTTATGGTATTTATTTTAAAAACTTGTGTATCGGTAGATCCACACAATCAAACTCAATGTTGTTCAAGGGTCAATTAGGTAGATTTAGGGCACTTTAAAGTAGGGGTTTATTACTTGACTTCACAAAAATCCATGTGAAGAAAGATTGAAATGCAGTGTCCAAATGAGGTGCCTGTGTGTGGTCAAGTAGATGGGCTCTGGACTCAGAACTGGGTCCACAGCCCAGTGTGGCCACCTGCTGACTCTGTGGTCTTAGGCACTTTGCTTAACCTCTGAGCCCCATTTTCCCCAGGTAAAAAATGGAAGTGGTGACTTCTCTCCAGGGCTATTGTATGCATTAGCATGTGACAGGTACTCAGTTCGTAGTGATTATCATCACTAATGGAATAAAAGCAAGAATTTGGGGTGTTCTTACAAAAGTGTCTTCAGTTTTGGTTCTTTAACAATGTAATGGTAGCATATGTTATAATGCCATTATTAAGGGTTTCCAAGAAAAGGCTGTAACATTTCTTCTCTTACAGGAAAAACGCCAGCTGTGGAACAAGGAGCGCAGGCCGTACGACCTCAGCTGGCACTGGCGGGATGTGGCGATTCTACACAGAAGATTCACCTGGCCTCAAAGTGTAAGTGTCTTGGGAGCAGAGAAGCAGACCTTGTGTGTCTGTCCAGTATCACTGAGCTGGCTGGCAGCACTCTTTCTACTACCAGTGGTGTTTGCTTTGATGAAGTTGACAATACACAACAACTTCTTTGTGCCAGGTGGGCTGGGTTTGGTTTGCCTGTATATCAGCTAATTAATTTAGGGCCTGGAATTAAAGCAAGAGAAGATCTTCATGTAGCTGTGTCCAAATAAATTATGGGAATGGACAGAACTGGAGGGAAAACGGCTTAATGAGATGAAATTGCTCTTCATTTGATGATCTCCCACAGTGAGAAATGGGAGTAACCATTTGAATACAAGTGGGTGATTTTTCAGAGCTCTCCTGGAGGCATAAGCTGGTATTATTACACCCTAATGGAAGTTTCTGCATTAGGCTGTGCTACCTAAAGTTCTTGGTCTCTTTCTATCGTGGGTGGTATGAGTAGACCCTGGAGGGTGAACATATCACTTTCCAAGTTCGTAGCCTCAGAGTGCTCATTAGGTGATAGGAAATGGGCATCTGGGGGACCCCTGTCTCCATGCCTTGCTCACCTCACTTTCCAGGTTTCTGGAACTGTGTAGCATATCTAATCCCACAGGTTTCTGATTAAATAGGCTCTAAGACACCACTGCTTCCTGACTAAACCCAGTGGATGATGAATTGGAATAACGACAACTTACATTGCACTGAAGGTTCAGAGGTCAGGTTTACAGAGGCAAAGTTATGGGTCAAAGAAAAGCTAGCAAGAGCTAGAACCAGATTTTCTGACCGTTCAATCTTACACTCTTTCCATACGGTCTATCTGGTAGAAAAGAGACAAAATTAGATTTATTTGGATTAGTTTAATTACCGTTACCAATAGCTTGGCTTGGATCATAAATTTAGTTTATGAAGACTTCCCTAGAGTTCGTGAAGACTTGCATGGTAAGGTGAGAATGTATTATTTAGGAAGTAATTCTTGTGGTTGGGAATGTGTGAGTTGGTAGCATTCAGACAACCTTTCAGTCTTTGTTAGAGGTAATTTTTCTGGGTATTTCAGAAGTTTTGAAGCCCTTTGCTCCTTAAGTGTATGCAGGGGATCCATTTTAAACTCTTCTTAAGAAGGTGGAAAAGCTGTTCTCTCCTGTGGGTGAGGTTGACGGTGCTTTATCTGGGCTTCCTGTGGTTGTGCAGCCTGGCTTGCTTTTTGCCACTTCTTGAATATTCCCAGGAATCGACAAGCTATTCCTTGAAAGTCTCATCACAGCAGAGAGATGGTTTTGGTGAGAGGACACGGTTGGGAATTTGTATCCACAAATCCACATCTTGGAGCAGTCAAGTACATTTTAGAGCTTTTTGTTTGCTCTTTGTAGGAGTTTAGATTTTTTTTAGGTTGATGATAGTAGCATTTCCTGAGAGCTGCTTATAAGCCTGCATTGTGTGTGTATTAATTTATATACTACCTCAGCAACTCTTTGAACAGGGTGCTATAATTATTCCTAGTTTACAGATGAGGAGACTGGGGCTTGGAGAAGGTAAGTAATGGGGCCGTAGTCACAGCTCGTAAATGATAGAGTTGGTATCCAGACTCTGGCACTTGAACTCTCAGAGCTGCACTCTCAGCTTTATGCTCTATGGCCGATGTTACTCTAACGTTGCTTTAAAGTAGGGGGTATGATCAGGTGCAAGCAACATGATGGTCTCTTCTCATTTACTTTTAAATGTTTACTCCTGTAATTGTACAAATTTTGGAAAAAAAAATAGTGTAGCAAGGATATTGGATCTCTATATTGTTATTGTCCACTAAAGAACTCTTTTAAAAACCTACTGTGCCACTGGGTTACTCCACTGCCTTAATTGTAAAGATTTCTGGGGTCTGTTCCACTGTCCACTCCCTAGTTGTATCTGAGAGATGAAATGACATCTTGAGTTCTCTAAAACTAGTGTTGGCAGGAAGAGTAAAAAATGTGGGACCTTTAACAGGATTTACAGATTGTGTAAAATTAAAGTTATCCCTTTAAGAAACCTATGTTCTAACTCTCAACTTGAAAAGCATTTGATTCAGGGAAAGATGAGTACAACCTATTTTCTGCTAAAATAAACTCATAAATATAAAACAGACTTAACACATGTTGCCTAGAAAGTTTGGGTCCTTAAAGATGGTAATCCTAAAACAATAAAATGAGCAGTATGTGTGGAATCAGAAAACCTGAGTTCAGATCTCTTCTTTCATTCTGGCTATGTGTTCTTAGGCAGATAATAATCTCTCCAGCCTCAGTTTTCCGTATTTATAAAATGAGATTAATATTTGTTTTGCCAAATCATGAGTTTGTTGATCAAATGGGATCATATATTTGAAAGCACTTTGTATATATAATGTAATTCTCATCTTTGTATGTCTAGTATATTGTAGTTAGACAATGAAGGTTGTCTTTAAATAAATTTAATTAAAAATGATAATTTGATCACTGGATTATTTGTACTGAAAGAGTTTGGGGAAGTTTTACTTATTTTTATAATGGAAAACGTCGAATACATAAAATTAGACTAGTATCTCCAAGACATCAGATCATTTTATTTGTATATATTTAGTATGTTTTACTGAAAGATAAGGATTCCTCCTATCAGAATAACCACAGTGCCATTACTGCATCCTCAAAATATCCACAACAGTAATTTGGGGGATATATTTAAATTATGTAAATGTTCTTGGGTGAATAAGGTGTTTCCCCTTTTCCCACAGGCCATCTTTAGTATTGCAAATATAATAATGTTCATTACTAAAAGCAAGCATGCTTTCTCTTCTAATTTTCAGTGGCCCTGTTCCAGTGTTGGTTATGAGTCTTCTGTTCATCGCTTCTGTATTTATGTTGCATATTTGGGGCAAGTACACTCGTTCATAGATTTGGCTACATCTGTCTATCGTGTGAAGAAGAAGGAAGAAAAAAAACCATTGTATCTTGGACCAAAAGCATAGTGATTTTCTGTTCACAAGAAAGAAATTTTCTGTAAGCTTACTGTTTTACAAGGAACTTAACGAGAATTGATTTTAAGGAATCAATGTTTTTCTATGGCTAATAAACTTTTAAATTCATTTATACCAAGTCTTATTGTTGATGCCTGACTGCTAGGGCCGTCTCTCTGTCTTTTGATTGCAAATAAATATGTAGATAACATGTCTAAACATGTTTTGTGGAGATTGTTGGATTGACAGTTCTTTACCATGTAATCATTCAAATCTAAAGTACTATAATTGGCCTTGGCTTAATTTCTTCTAGGTATTTCTGCCCTGGTGATTGTCATTTTGGGGGTTCTGAGGTTTTCAAGGATTGTGCCTGTGATTCCATTAGGCAAATCTGTGTTCAAAGGCAGCTGGTACCCAGGGGGATAGTCATAGACAGTAAATCAGAACTCTTAGGTGAAATGTCTGCTCTTTCTGTTCCTTGTCTCTAAAACCATAGATAATATTTTTGCCTCTTTTCTCTTCCAGTTCTTAATTCTGTAAGTGTAGACCAGAGATTTCCATCTACTTATCACTTGTTGCTAAACCTGTTTTGAAAGAAAATATTTGATAAATTGTAGTCATCAAATAAAATTTTGTTTCTGTTTTGAAAATTAAAGACCTTTCTTCTTTTTTTTTTAAATATATTTTTTATTCATTTATTTTTGACAGAGAGATAGATAGAGAGATACAAAGACAGAGAGAGAACTGAACTGGGGGAGCTCCCAGCTCAGCATATGGTTCCGCACGGGCCGGGGCAGGGATTCGATCCCTGGTCCCCGGCGCTGCAAAGTGAGCGCCTAACCCACTGAGCCATCCCGGCTTCCCCTAAAGACCTTTCTAATCAGAGCGAGGTATCATAATTTCTAAACTGAGTTGATAAAATTCCAACCAAAAAAAGACATTTTTCAAGTTTTACTTAGGTTCAGCTGCCATTCTGGGCATAATTCGTTTTCTGGTAGACCCTAGAAAATATCAAGAATAGCTTAAAGGTTCGTACTCCAGGAGTCTAGGACTCTTCAGCCAGAATTCCTAAGGAGTAAGAAATTCATGTGAAATGCCCTAGTTGTCCAGCAGAATCACAACATGATAAAGAGGTATATTAGTTAAAAAACAACATTTTTTGTAAAGGGAGCTTAAAAAAGAAATTCCTAGAACAGTTAAGTAGTTTCCATAAGTGTTTTTAAGTCCTGGCTGTAAAAATAAGTTTATGTCCAAAGTACCAAATTTAAATGATGAAAAGTATGTATCTTCAAAATTATTTTCTCTGGAAGTATATGGAAAGTGTGCTTCTGTAAATTGTAACAAATGGCAAATTTTATTGGGGGGAAAATGGTGAAAAACTGGTTCCCTTGAAGGGAATTGCTTATTGCATGAAATAGGTAATGTCTTTTATTTTGAAATTCAGGGGAGAAAGTCTCAACTTCAATTGGAAGAAATTAAAGGTGATGGTATGAAATGGATTTTTTTTTTTCCTCCTAATATTCAGCTAAAAGTTACACATTTAATTTGGAAGAGAAAACCATTTCTGTGTACAGAGGGCTGTTTTTCTCTGGGGGAGCTACTGAAGCCACTTGGGGGCACTGTTGGGTTGTGAGGGGAACATTCTCTTATGCACAGTGCTGCCTCTTTGCCCTTTCTGCCTAGCACGGGTCTCTGGTGGACTGATAGTGGAGAGTCACTGAATTTCCTGAGCCAGTGATTTATAAGAAAATGCTAGGTCTTCAGTGGCAGACACTTCATGCAGCAGAGGAAAAGTGGGGGTTGGGCATAAAGATGTACAACATCTATTTTGTAGCTACTTTTAGCTCTGATGATAGAATGTTAATACACTCTTAGTTCAAGCTGTTCCTTTTTTTTCAATTTTAAAAAATTGTGGTAAAATGCACATAGCATAAAACCTACCATCTCGGCTCTTTTTAAGTATGCAAGTCAATGGTATTAAGTACTTTCATAGGTTGTGCAACCATCACCACCCTCTATCTCCAAACTCTTCATCTTGCAAAACTGAAACCCCACTATAATAACTCCCCTCCCTTCCCTGCTGCCTTCAGCTCCCCAATCACCAGTCTACCTTCTGTGTGTGAATTTAACTCTTAAGTACTTTATGTGAGTGGAATCATTCAGTATTTTGTCTTTTTGTGACTTACTTATTCCACTTAAACTGCAGCTTGGGCTGAACCTTTTAAGTCATTGGGGAACAACCATGTTAAGGGAAGGGTGAGTCCCTGAGACTAGTCAGGGATGAGAAGACTAGGATCTCAGCACAATAGTGCCCTGAACACATTTCAGTAAAACAGTAGTCGAGAGATCTGTTCCTGAGAGAGGCGAAACACCCGATAGCTTCTTTTCATACCTGTCCTGGTCTAGACTCCAGTGTTTTGTTCCAGGTGCTAATGTCCTCATTTGCTAATTGAAAAAGACATTCCAAAATCATACAGCGTCAGCATCAAGTTAAAATAGATGACAGTGCCTACAGAGCTGGCTTCATGCAACAGAAAATAGTCTGACGCTTCTACATGCATGGTGTCATGCTCGTGATTCCCTTACAGCTGCCTGAGGGGAGATCCAGGGCTGCATTCCCTCCTCCCTGCGATGCTGCAGGAGTGGAGACAGGCCAGGACCAGGTGTGCTTGACCCTTGGTGCACTCCAAACTTACTGCTCTTCTTTACCCACCTTTCAGCCTTGAAAGTGTGCTGGATCTGGGTTCAGCAGCTGGCTCTGCTGTTTATCGGTTGTGAGAACATGGGAGCCTCGCCTCCTTTCTCTGGGTCTCATTTTTCTTAATGTGTAAATGATTATGGGTATAAGTCCCACAAAATAGGATTAAATGAGAAAAAATCTAACTGCTTTGTTGATTAGCTAACAGTTAAGTGCTTGTTTCCAATCATTTTAGAGATGTAGCTTTCTTATTTAGTCTAATGAGGAATTTACTATTTGCCCCATTTTACACAAGAGAAGGTGGAGGCTAAACCACCTAGCTTATAAGTGAGGGAGCTGGAATTTAACTCCAGATCTCTGACTCAACCCACTAGAGTCCCATAGATAGGTTAGTAACGATTTGGGACGAGGGCAAAGGAATAGTGTCACATCTTCAGAGCTTCCACATAGAGCTTTTTTTTAAGTTTCATACAATAAAATAATTTAATACAGAGTTAGTCCAGAGAGGGATTAAGAAATACAAACTGGTAGCCACAAAATAGTCACAGGATGCAAAGCACAAAATCACAAACACTGCAATGACCACGCACAGTACAATGGAGCTTTAAAAACTACACAATTCCAAGAAAGTGCCACTCAGTCATTTGGTGTACTTCAGGCATTACCTACATAGCTTTAGTTTAGGTTTTGGTTCTGCACAAAGAACTGGGTTTCTTTATTTCAGTCCTTCCGGGCTTTATTCATTGTGTGGGACTCTTGTGATTGTGGAGAAAGTGTGTTTATTCACTCAACATTTACTGATCACTCTGTCATGCCCTTCTACTGGGGTTTTACAGATGACCTGACACAGTCTCATAACTTAAAAGGGCTGGGCATTTGGAGTAAGGTGACCAGATTTTAACATTGGTAAAGCGGGACACCATTGACCGGGGGGGAGGGGGTTCTTGATTAAAAATTTGGTCTATCTCCTGCCGTTCCCTAGCTTGTTGTGCATTCTTTCCAAAACTCGGGACTTTTTTAAAACGCTGCGAGACGCGGGACAAATTGTTAAAAATCGGGACTGTCCCGCCAAAAGCGGGAAGTCTGGTCACCTTAATTTAGAGTCTAGTTTTCTAGTCCCACTTAGTGCTCTAAGTTCTATATAGCTATGTGGTTATGGAGAAATCAGAATGGAAACCCTCTCAAAGCCCCCTTTGTTATTAGTGAAATCAATAGTTGGGACTCTAGCTTAAGAGCTAGTTTGCTCATGGTATGTGAGCAATGGTGCCAGGGATTGCAAAACTGGCATTGTACCCAGAAAATTCATACTGTATAGCCTGAACAGATTTGCTATTTGAAACAGGATAGAAAACAACGGTTTTGTCCCATTTCAAATGGTACAAATGGTCAGCTTAGTCTCACTGGGCTAAATTCAGGGTGTCAATTTACCATTTGAAACGGGACAGTACCATTGTTTTCTGTCCCGTTTCAAATGGTACGTGTGGTCACACTAATACTGTATGATCACTTGTCTGACAGAGGAAAGCCAGGGAGCTCTGGGATGCCCTAGTTGGAGGGGCTGAGCTCATTGTGTCCTCCCATTGTACAACAGAGGAGGTGGGGGTGGGGTGGGCAGAGAGGAGAAAGCACTTGCCCACAATTGTATTCTTAGCAGAGAGGCCAGAGCGAGGCTTCCTGCTTCCAGGCCAGGGCTTCTTTCCAGAACTGCACTTTAAGCTTTATTTTGGGCCTGTGGATAAGCCAGGCTACCTCTCTAGAGGTTGGGTTCTGGAACTAGATACACTGAGTGGTGGGCTTTAATTAGTGAGCAGTGTTAATCAGAGGGGGAGGAGTAAAGGCAGCAAGGTTAGATAGTAAAAATGAGTTATGGTAGTAAATCCAGGAGAAGATCAACAGGTCTGTAAAACTACATGGAGAGACAAACTAGGGAGAAGCAGCCAGCAGAACTGTTTTTGCATTCTTGTGATCACAAATGTTAAATGAATCAGGAACACAGTGAGATTGACCAAGTAGGGTTAAGGTAAGGGCTAAACTGTTTAAATATTATTCCTGGTAACTAAGACTCTCTCATGCTAAAGACATTAAAAAAAAAGATATGCAAATTTACCAAATAGGAATCAAAGGTATAGTCAGTTTAGATTGCTCCATTTGAGGGAAAGATCTAGAAGTTAGTACTCTGAAAGCAAATGAATACATGAGGGGAAAAACTTGAATTACACGTAAAAGGGTTGAATTGGTCCTGCAACACACTTGCTTTTCTTCCCATTGACTCTGTCATAGGCGAACTAGAGTATAAATTCTTTCCTTGTGTGTCCCTGTTGTCTTGCTTGGCCTACTCAGTAATGCAATTGCTGGCAAGAAAGCAAACTCATTCTTGTAGGACTCTATCTAATTGAATCTGGGTTGTAGAATTTAAATCAGTGGTTCTCAGACTTTAATGTGCATCAGAAATACGTGGAGGAAACCTACTCCTGCTACCTGGCAGGTTTGGTCAGCACCAGACTGGGAGTTCCTGCTAAGACAGCAGTCACAACGTGGAGCCAAGGTCACTGGGACCATAGTTTATTCCAGGCCCATCACCTGTACAAGTGTGTTAGTTTTGTCCCCTGCTCTTTGCAGCTTTAACTGTGGTACTGTTTGTTTTGCGATCTCTGCACTGTGTCAGGAAATTCACTCTGGCTTCTGTGATTTTGCATGTTGTGTATTCATAACCTGGCAGTATGCATGGTCAGCTAGCTGTGGAGCTGGAAGGCCTGGAGAGGTCTCAGAGCCTTGATTCTTCCTTTATTTCTTTCACTTTGACTCAGCGGTGTCTCTATTTTAGAGAGAACGTGCTGCCTGAATGAACAAAACTCTTGCAATTGTAGCAGGCTTGCTGCACCGAGACCTTCAGCTGGCTCCAGGGGACAGTAAGAAATGAAAGGTGCAAGTATGTAATGGCCATTCTGGGCAAGGATTGCCTTACTGGATGGACCATTAAATACTGGTGTGGCACCCCCCCCCCCCCCCCCCCCCCCCCCCCCCCCCCCCCCCCCCCCCCCCCCCCCATCTATCCTGATGGTATAAAAGGCAGGGAGCTGCAGCTCTGTGCTTCTCTGTCTGCAGATGCTTCAGTGCACAGGAGCTGCTGAATCTGCCAGACTTGGGGTACACCTTTATGAGACACCAGGGAAGGTATCAGGGAGCCATGAGGCATTTGTACCCTTTCCCATTTAGGAAAAAAGTGCAACTCGCTGCCGTGTTTATTTAATTTTATATGAACATGGTTTTCATTGTGAAAATAAAATAGAGAAACTGTTCTTGGCGTTATTTCTAAACAAAACTTCTATCTAATCCTAATGTAACAAATGGATATGATGATTGGTATTTAATAATACTTTTTTGTGTGGTAAGTTTCAAAGCTTAAAACTTTAGGGGTAAGGTTAGGACTATAATTCACCAGTTATCTCAGAATGAACGCTGTAGCTACCAGCACCGCCAGTGAGTATTCTTGGGACAAATGAGTACCGGTAATGGGTTAGTGACGTGTACATTCTTTTCATTGCTTATTGGTGGATTTAGTAATAAACCAAAATTAAAACAAACTTAGGTGAGTGGTAAGTTGTCATTCTCACCTATCTGAAACTGGTGGAGGCTTAGTGGTCTGACCTAGCTCACTGCTCTTCCTCTTTCCTTTCCTGCTTCCTCTTCTCCTCTTCCTTCTTCTCCTTTTCTTCTAGCTCCTCTTCCCTCCACCTTCCTCTCCTTCCACTGTTCCATTACTCTCTTCTGTTCTGTGTAACTCAAATATTTCTGTGTGATTATGTGTATAAATAAAGTGTGCAAAGAAACACAACCCTCCAATAAAAGTTATTAGAAAGTCATTCTTTTGTTTTATTTTCTTTTTTGTTTTTCATTATTGTTTTTTATTAGAAAGTAATTTTTATTTTTACAAGTTGTTGTGTATTGAATGGTTTTCCTCAAAATTTATATGTTGAAGTCCTAACTCCTACTATTGCAGAATGTGATCTTACTTGGAGACAGGGTATTTACAGAGGTAATTCAAGTTATATTAAAGCCATTAGCATGATCCCTCATCTGATAGGACTCATGTCTTTATAAGAAGGGGAAATTTGGACACAGTCAGCCATACAAGTGGAACACCATGTGAACTTGAAGAGATCAAACTCCAAACCAAGGACAAAGGCTTAGAATGGCTCTTTCCCTCATAGCCCTCAGAAGGAACCAAACCTACCAGCATCTTGACTTTGGACTTCTAGCCTCCAGAACTGTGAGACAATACATTTCTGTTATGTAAGCCACCTACTCTGTGGTACTTTGTCATGGCAGCCCTAGCAAGCCAATACACACATGCATTAAAGAGGAAGCCAGTCATAACTCTCAGCAATGTTTTAAGAAATCCCCCTTTCTGTCTTCTCGGTTCTTTCATATCTATGCAGCTGTGGAAACTCTTGATCTCTAAACTCCAAAAACCCTTTCTCATTATTCATTTGAAAGCTTTTGAATTTTTCTATCATATCCCCCTGGGTGAACAGTCAGCAGACTCTGATTCATTGCTCTAGTATCTTAATCTCAGAAAGGTGGTGACCCAGATCTGACACACAGCATTTTGGTTGACTAGAAGTGGGTATCCCCCATTGTCCATTTAAAAAGTAGCTTCTGTTTATGCACAAGGTGAGCACTATTTCCGAGTGCTTAGTCTGGAGACTTGTTCATCTCATGATGAACTGAGAAAAACCCAGTGTTCTGACTGAAGAAACCAAGAAGACCTTGGTTGGTGGTAAAATCTTGGCAGGGAGTTTGGTAGTGACCAGTTTGTTTAGCTTAGTGCAGGGCATTCATACCACCAGCAACAGTACTTGGATCAGCCAGCTGGCTGTATATTATCCCTGCCTTCCTGGAATGAACTCCACTTGTGAGTTAATATAGGCTGGACGCTGCTAGTTTTAGAAAGGTCTGTTTGCCAGGTTGGCCCTTGGCTGGTGGTCTGGAGACTTGACATTTCACCTTTTCTAATGGAGGAGTCTGATTGACCATGTGACTTATCCTGTCCACCAGCTTTCCTTCCAAGAGTAGAATTTTGGTAGTGTCCAAGCAGGAGATGCTTGTGTAACCACCACCAATAAAAGACTTGAGCACTGAGCCTTTAATGGGCTTCCTGGGCAGGAACATTGTACACATTCTTCACTGTTAGAGGAAGGAACATGCTTGATGTGTCCCTCACAGGAGGGGAAGATTATGGAACTTCTCCAGATTAAACCTGTGTCCATGTGCCCTGATCATCCTATTGGGTATCCTTTCATTGTAATAAATCTTAGCTGTGAGTACAACTATATGCCAAGCTCTGTGAATCATTCTCGAAAATCACTGAACATGTGGGTGACCTTGGGGACCCCCAAAACGGTCACAAAATATGATTTTCTTGTGTGCTATTAAATTGTGTTTGCTAGTATTTTGTTTTCTTTATCAATATTCTTAGTTCCACTCCCATTTATACCAGTAAGTTTATACTTCATACACACTGTTATTGATATCTTGACATACAGCAGCGTCTTTCCTTTTTTGCGGTACTCCCGACACTCATTTTATAGGTGAGGAAACGGAGGCCCACAGAGATGGAGTGATTCACTCAAAGTTGTGTAACTACTGACTGCACAGCAAGCTGGGAACCAGGGCTATCTGCCTCTATCGTAGGGTGACCAGCCATCTCAGTTTGCCCTTGACTGAGGGATTTCCTGGGACATGGCACTTTAAGTACTAAAACCAGGATGGTCCTAGGCAAATTGAGACAGTTGGTCATGCTCTACTTCAAGTCTAGCATTTTTATACTTCATCTGCCTGGATTCTTCTCTTTTCCTAAAGGATAGCTTGTCCCCATTGGGAATATTTAGACCTAAATAAGAAGAGCCAGATACCTGGTCTCTCAAGAACATTTCTTAAATTCCTCCCCTCAGTGCCAAATACTCTGCCTCTATCTCCCAACTGCTCTTCCCTCTTCTCCACCAAGCCCTCCCCTCCCCCAGCTCTGCTCACTACATTTTTCAGCATTACTGGTTTTAATTTCCTTTACCATCCCCTTTGTAAAAACTTCTTTCCTGATTTAATTACTATTTCTCTTAATTCAATCTCCTTCTCTTGATTGTCATTAAACTCCTAAAGTTGTTTCTCTGGAGAATTGAAGGGTGAGGCCCTGTGTTTAGAGATTAATGGTGGTCATTTTGCCTTCAAACACAGGTACTTTCTTCTCTTCAGTTGTCTCTGGGAGAAAGGAAAGTGACTATCCTTTTTCCCCGGCGCCTCTCTGAAAATGAACACTGCTGGGGGCTGCCTTTGGAGAGAGAGAGAGAGAGAGAGGGAGAAAGCCAAGTCTCTTAAAAGTTTCATTTACCGTCTACTGACTTATAGCCAGACAACCCCAGGCTCCTCAGGAGGGCTCAGGACTGGTTGGAAGACTGTCGGGGGCAGCAGCCCAGTCTGAAGAGATGATGATTCTTTGCCTGGAGGGGCTGGGGTCGGTGGAGGGGAATGGGCTGACTCTGGCCTCAAGCATCCTGCCCAGCCAAGGTCTCTCAGAGAAACTGCGGCTGGAGCTCAAAGGAACAGAAACACTTTGGGCTAGAATTTCCCTTCCCTGAAGTGTCCCTTGTAGGAAACTGAAGCTTTAATGTTCCACCCTCTCACTGTCCTGTCGAATTCTCAGTGCAGCAGCCCTTGGACCTTTAAGAGACCCCCAGCCTGCCTCCCCACCTGTCTTCAAACTCTGTTTTTCCCAGCTCTATATTCCTCCTGATTTTCCTCTGTGCTTGCACACAAATCTTGAAAAATGGTTGCCCAAGGAGGAGGGAAGGTCCCAGGTGGGGCTTGCTCCAGTTCCTGTATGACCCAGTTGCTGCAGTGCCAGCCCCTGTGTGACAGTGGCTCCCGTGGGAGCTGGAAGCATGGGCGCTGGGGGCTGAGACCCAGCCTGGCACGCAGGAGCCCTTCATCTCCTGGCTCAGCTGCCTCTGAGCCTGCGAACACTCCAATATAATATCACATGTAAGGGAGATGGGATGACGTTTATTTTTTATCAGGCTTAAATGAAAGACTTCAAGTATTTGGCAGTGTCTGGCACGGCATAAGCCTTAAGTAACAAACAGTAGTATTCACTCTGGGGAGCATTTGATCCTATATGTCATAGAATCCCCAACATGTAGGATTAAAAACAAAATCATTGAAGTCCTTTAGGCCACCCTTTCCCCCTCCAAATTGAACGTGAAATTCTCCATCAAGTATCTGACTGGGATCCCTACTGTGATGGGGAACTCACTGCTCTTTTGGGATTCCTAGCTTCTTTGAGCCACTCTATAGATGCCAACTAGTAGCTCTGTTTACAGGCCTGATGTATTTAAACTGCTTTCCACCTTCAGGGAATAGGGAGCCTTTTCCTATTCAACTACAGTAATGTCGCCTGCCAGAGAACGGGACCAGATGCTCACCTGGAGGGTAATTCAACAAATAAAGCGATGGCCTCCTCAGAGGTGAAGGTTCTAGACTCCTCCGTACCCAGTTCACGAGAGTCTAGTCTGGCTGAACACCCAGTCCTGTGGATGAAGAAGAGCCCAGCTAATCCAGGTATATTTTACAGCCAAGAAAGACCTCCATGAGCCCAAAGGAATCCTTGAAATCATCCTCACACAGTATTCTTTCTAAGAAGCAAAGCACAAAGTAGCTTTTAAAAAAATCACATATCACATCTTCTTTATCTAACCATCTATCAAAGGACACTGGCTGTTACATACAATGGAATGTTACTGGGCCATAAGAAAAGATAAAATACTGCCATTGTGACAACATGGATGGATCTTGAGATCACGCTAAGTGAAAAAAGTCAGAGAAAAAATCAAGAACCATATGACTTCACTCATATGTGGGATATAAAACTGAAAGCAACAAAGGAACAAGACAAACAAATAAAGAAACAAACACTCAGAGACACAGACAAGTTTAGTGGCTACCAGAAGGTGGGAGGGAGGTGGGTGGTAGAAGGAAAAGGGGGTCAAACACCTAGTGATGGAAGAACTGACTCCTGGTGGAGAACATGCAATGCCATGTATAGATGGTAGAAATATATACGTGAAAACTATATATTTTTACCAAACAACATCACCCCAATAAAGTTAATAAAAATATTTTTTAAATCGTGAACTTCATGTCACTGTGTTAACTTGAGCTACTATAACAGAGTACCGTACACAGACTGGCTTAAGCAATAGAAACGTGTGTTTTCTCTCACAGTGCTGGAGGCTGGAGGTCTAAGGTCAAGGTGCCAGCAGATTTGCTTTCTCCTGAAGCCTCTCTCCTTGGCTTGCAGAGGGCTACCTTCTCCCTGTGTCCTCACAGGGTCGTCCCTCTGTTTTCTCACGGTTCCCTGTGTGCTCCTCTGTGATCTATTTTCTTCTTATAAAGACCGAAGTCAGATGGGGATAGAGCCCACTCTAATGACAACATTTACCTTAATTACCTCTTTATAGGCCCTGCTTCTAAAGAATTATTCTATTGTTTGAGAGAAGGTGAGAAAGGGAGAGAGACAGAGAGAAGGAGAGGGTCCAGAGCAGTCTCCATAGTTGTACATCATTAGTTGTGGCATGGTTCTATTCCACACAGGTGGATGTGGGCTGTGCAGGGCAGGAATCGAACTGGGGACCTCCTGCATGGGAGGCGAGAACCTTCGTCTTCAGTTATACAGCAGTTCAGCATAAGTTTTGCACAGGTGGGGATTCGATCCTCAGACCTCGAGGTTGCAAGGCAAGTGCTCAAAGTGCTGAGCTACCCCCGCATCCCTAGGCCCTGCTTCTAAATACTGTCACATTCTGAGATACTGATGGTTCAATATGCACATTTTGGGGAGACACAATTTAATCCATAGGAATCATCTTAATACAACTAGTGACATTCTCTGGGAGAGAAAAGAAAAGAGGAAGACGTTAGACAATCTCTTTCAAAAGGCTGCTTTTACACTTCCACTCTTCCTCAGACCTTCAATCCAGAACTTCCTGGCTCACTGCTCCTAGATGCCATTATTTGCATGCTTCTTGAAAGAATGCTCTCCCTGTAAATCATATAGGAAGCATAAGAAATCAAAATCAAAACCTAGTCTTACGTTTCCTCAGGTATGACAAACATTATCATAAGAGCAATTGAAGTCATTGCTTGCATCCTGAGACATTTTTCCCCCCTAAGGATTCAGTGCATTATTTGAGTTTAAAAAATGATTTAGACCTTTATTTAGTCTCTAGCAGGTGGATCATGTCACCCCTCCCCAGCCCTTTCTTAAGAAGTTTTGTTAATTCTACAATATAGTGTTTGCTCACATGGTGGTTTGCAAGCACATTCTCATGTGAATAAGATTCTAATCACTACCTTGTGAAGTAGAGAAGTAATTTTAATCCTTGTTGTACATATGAGATAACTGGAGCATAGAGAATGTGGGGTTTCCAAGGTCACACAGCAAAAAGAGTCACATAGCCAGTTTTCATTTCTCAGTTTAGGAAAATATGAATCCCTCAATTCCACATTGCCTTCTCTCCCCATAGTGGAGGTCTGTCCATCAATTATTTGTTTAAATTGAAGTGTTGCTAGTCACTGAGAGGAAGCAGCTGGTGAAAACACCGTGATGACTCAGAGTGCTCAATAAGAAAACAGACTTTTCTCAACAAGGCAGAGTTGGGAAGGAGTTACCATTTTTTTTTAATTTTTTTTTTAGATTTATTCTATTATTTTTGACACAGAAAACAGAGAAGGGGGAGGGCCCAGAGCAGTCTCCATAGTTGCACATCATCAATTTTCTACATGGTTTTGTTTCCACACAGGTGGGCAGGGGCCACGCAAGGAGGGAACCCCCTCAGCATGGGAGGCATGCCCCCTTGAGCCAGGTGCCAAACTGGGGGCCTCCCACAAGGGAAGCTTGTCCCTGTGAGAACTGAACTAGGTCACACCCCAGTTCATCATATGGGTTTCCATGGGCCAGGGCTGGGACTCGATCCTTGGTCCCCGGGGCTGCAAAGCAAGCTCTTAACCCGCTGAGCCATTCTCGTTACCTTCTGATAGCAGGGGACATGTTCGGTTTTTCAGTCAGTATGCACACTGGGACCCTCTTACCATTGTCTTTCAGAAGGAAAACTTTCTTTTTCCTTCATTTCCCAACCTACAATTGTTTTTTAATTCTTTCTATATTTAATAGTTGTCATTCTATTACAAAGAAGGACTTCCTTCTCTCCTCTATTTATTGTTTTTTCATTTATTAGTATGTATCACTGTAATCTCAGGGATTCTTACTTTATTCCAGAGGTTCTTATTTTATTCCATGGGATTTGATGGCCCGACTGTACTGCATTTGGTTAGTGGGAACCCCTTCATTTTGGCTTCTGTGTCCTTTTGGCATAGTCTCATAATTCCTTGAGCATATCTGTACTTGGGGTACAAAAAAGTGTTCCAAACTTATCTTATACTTTCAGTGCCCCAGCCTTAAACTCATCATATTTGAGAATTGGCTACCACCCAGTGTTAAAACTTGAAGTCTTAAGCCATTGTAGGACCAAGAGATAATTTCCCCCCAAAGATCTGATTTTTCCTGGTTTTCAAATTAAGGGATTAAGAGGACAATTGTTTGCACAATGGCATGTGCTTCCTAAAGAAAAACCAAATCTATTGTCTTATGACAATAAGACAAAAATTTCTTGTGACATCAGTTTTATAGAATTTAAAACTCAGCTTCAGATGACACTAGATGGGGAAATGGGAGATTGAATTTGTGGGGATTGGGTCATGGGAGATCAATAGGGAAGGGACTGCCTCAGTTTTAATAGTGACCCTTGCCTTGGCCTTTTATACATTTTAGAATTAATTAGTTTCATATAGGTTTTCAAAATCATTAGTGTAGTGGGTTTCATTCTTTTCATTCATTCATTTTCACACTTTCATATCTTATTGTTTAAATTGTCTCTTGAAGATAGCATATTGCGGATCTTTTTAAGAAGCCTAATCTGAAAGTTTCTGTCTTCTAATAGGAGCATTTGGCCTATTTATGTTATTGTGTATTTAAATTTAGTTGGCCATCTTATTGCACAGTTTTTATTTATATACCTTCTCATTTATTTTTATTCTTTATTCTTGTTTTCCATTGGATATATTGAATTTTTATTTGATGGCTTAAAAGTTATATCTAATTTTGTACATCTGATGATTGCTTTAAACTTAGAACTAATATTTTTGTTTATTTTCTCCTATTAATGTATTAAACTTATCAGTATGTATGCTTTTCTCCTACAAAAGCAAGCATTTTAGTCTATTCTCATGTTTTTCAGTCAATTCCACACCCCTATTTCTATGCCATCATTATGTGTATATGCTTTCTCCTTTTTTTCAATCCATCTAGATTTTTAAAATTTCCCAAGCTTATATCTCTTAAGTTTTTAGTACTTTCTCCAAATGTTTTTGAATGTGTCTTTGTGTGGTAACCCTTTTGGTAGATTGTATGCCTGAGGATATTTTTTATTATCCCTTATATTTGAATGCCAATTTTTGAATATAAAGTTCTAACTTCCAAATTATTTTTTTTCAACTTTTAAAAATAGCACTCTTTTGCCTTTTTGAATCCAATGCTTCTTTTGAAAAGACTAATGTCAATCTTTATAAGTACCTTTTCTCTAGGTACTCACAAAAATTCTCTAGGTATTTCTTTGCTCTTTCTCTAGGTATGTATTTTGTTTTCTGTGGAGTCTTCCAGAATTTTACCATTGTCTTTGGAACAATTTAAAAAATATTTACTATAATGTATTTAGGTATGGGTTTTTATTCTTCATCCCTTTTCAATGTGAGGGCTTTCATCTCTAATTCTAGAAAATTAATGTCCATTTATTTGTCTCAATATTTTCTGCTTTCTACTTTTGTTTTGTTCTCTCTTGTTAGAGCTATCATTATTTGCATGTTGAAACTTCTACTTCTAATCTATTTCTTAGAATTTTTTTTCTCTACTGCCATCCGGGAGACTCCCTCAATCTAAACTTTTAGTTCACTAATATATTATTTGGTTGAATCTATCCTATCATTTTTCTGATCAGGTGTGAACATTTCTATTTGGTTTATAAAAATTAATTTGTTGTTATCACAGTGCAAATATTTATTTATATGTATTTTAAATTCTTGGCCTATTTTTCTGTTTAATATAGTACATAGAACTCCACTTGCTATATTTGTTGTTGTATTTATTATTATTATTTTGTAGTCTTACTTTTCATATATTTAGGTTTTTTTTTCTTTTTTTCCCTAGTGAGCTCATACTACTCTGGTGTAGCATATTCGGGGATTTCCAACAGAGAACTCAGCCTGTGTCTGTCCTTGTGGGTATAAAATGTGGGTGGTAAACAGTGGCGCCTCTGGGTCACTGTTGATCATTGCTGATTTCTGACTCCCCATGAAGCAAGTGCCTCTTGGCTTCAGGGTTTCAACTGTAAGCCTTGAAGGAACAGATACAACATGGCATCTTGAATTGGATTCTGGACCAGAATAATGAAAAAAACAAAACAAAACTGGCACAATCTGAATAAAGCTGGTGGTTTCATTAATAGGAATGTTCCAATGCAACTTTGACAAATACACTGCAGTTTTTACATGATGTTAACATGAGGAAAAACTGAAAGAAAGGTAGGTATGTAAGAGACCTCTGTGCAGTTCTGAAACTTTTCTGCAAATCTAATATTATTCCCAAATAAAACGTTTGTATAAATATTTTTGAAAATAAGTGAGCTGTACACCCATGATATGTATACATCTATATAGGTGTGTTTCATTTAAATAAAACATTAAAAATGTAACACACACACACACACACACACACCCTAACAACTCTTTAAGTAAGAAACTGCTGGAGGACAAAGCTGCCTTCAGTATTGATCCTCCAACCTTTTAGGGGCTGAAAGGGGAGGGTTGAAAGAATGAATGCTTAGGGGAAGCTGGTCCACCTTTACTTGAGGTTGTCTAACAGTTCACTGATACTCTTATTTTTTTTAAAGATTTTATTGTTTTTGACAGAGACAGAGACAAAGAGAGACAGAAAGAAGGGGGAGGGCCCACAGCAGTCTCCATAGTATTACATCATCAGTTTTTGACATGGTTTCGTTCCACACAGGTGGGCGGGGGGCTGCACAGGGCAGGAACTAGGCTGAGAGCCTCCATCATGGGAGGCATGCCCACTTGAGCCAGGGGCCAAACTGGGGGGCGGGCAAGAACAGAATTGGGGGCCTCCTGCATGGGAAGCACACTCTAGTTCAGCATATGGGTCCACATGGGCTGGGGCCGGGATTCAATCCTTGGTCCACAGGGCTGCAAAGCGAGCACTTAATCCACTGAGCATTCTTGATTTCCCCATACTCTTCTTATTTTATTTTATTTTTATTTTTATTTTTTTTATTTTTTAAATATATTTTTATTTATTTTTGACAGAGAGAGGTAGAGATACAGAGACAGAGACAGAGAGAGAACTGAACCGGGAGAGCTCCCAGCTCAGCATATGGTTCCGCACAGGCCGGGGCCGGGATTCGATCCTTGGTCCCCGGAGATGCAAAGTGAGCACCTAACCCACTGAGCCATCCCGGCTTCCCCTCTTCTTATTTTAAAAAGTTATTTTTTCTCTCTGTCTTTCATTTTGTATAGATTCTATTACAATGCCTTCAAGTTCACATTTTTTTTCTGTACTCTCTATCATTAATCCCATCCATGTATTTTTCATCTCAGTAGTTGTAATTTTCATCTGGAGACGTCTGATTTGGGTCTTTTGTGTGTTCTCCATGTCTTCTTAACTGCTTGAACCTTGGGAGTATACTTATAACTGTTTGAGGTCCTTCTCTGCTGATTCTAACATTTGTGTTAGGTCTGAGTTCATTTTGACTGATTGGCCTCATTGTGGGCTATGATATATATATATATATATATATATATATATATATATATATATATATACACACACACACACACACACACACACACACATATATACACACATACATATATGTATATATATATATACACACATACATATATATGTATATATATATATATATATATACACACACACATATATATATATATATATATATAATGCCTGTTAAGTGTTGATTGGATGTTAGATGTTGTGAATTTCTTCTTGTTGGTGTTGGGTATTTGTATTCTTATAAGTCTCAAGTTCTATTCTGGAATGCAATTAGTACTCAGAAATGGTGTGAGTCCACCAGGTCTCCCTTTTATGACTTGCTAGGCAGGCCTGAAGCAGTGCATATAGAGCTGGTCATTCCTCACTACTGAGGCAAGACTTTCCTGAGCGCTGAACCCCAGGCCCGTGAATGATGAGTTTTTCCAGTCTGACTGCTGGCTCTGAGCACTGTTCCTAGCCCTACAGTTTGATGAGGAAGATCTGCCTTTATTTTTCTCCTTCCATTTATAGGATGCCAAGCCCCTATTAATGCTCCCCAGACTCATAAGAGGCAAAAAACTTAAGATGAAGAAACCAAGGGAGCTAGAAAGAGGGAGAGAGAAGGCAAATCACGAAGGGGTACTCACTTAAGGCTGGCAAACTAGACTAAACATAGACCCAAAAAGACTCAAGGGAAAAAGCACAGAACCTTGTGCCCCATCCTCTGGCCATCTGTGTGCGTACTGACCGGATCATCTAATTTCTAACACATGTCCAGTGATGTCCTGCCTTTCTTAATGTGAAGAGCGTAACGATGGGGTTATGGGTCTAACCCCTTCACATCATAGATGGGCAAACTAAGACCCATATATAGAAACGGGGCTGCCCATGGTCACCATGTATAAGTTGCAGAGTTGGGATTTCCCACATTGACTTGATTCAGACTTCACAGAGGCCCCCTCCCACTCTTCACTCCCATGTGTGCACTCGAGCAGCTGAACATGTCTTCCTGTGAGTTGGTGGAAACCACAAAGCGAGTCTTCAGGGAGACAACTCTCCTCTCCCCAATCATCTCTAGGGCATCATCCAAGCAGACGGCACGGTGCAGGGAGAAGGACAGAGCGGAGAGGAGCTTCTTGCACCGGTTCCCCGCCAATGCATCTGGTCCTAGTTTCATTTTCAGGGGAATCCCGCCTGCCTTCAGGTGGTGGTCCTGTGAGGCAAGTGGCTTGAGTCACTCTCACCTCAGCACTGGGAGTGAGACCACAGAGGGTGACCACAGGCTGGCAGCTGGGGCGGTCTGGAAAGCAGTTTGTTTCCCTTTGAATGTCTGTCTAGAGCTGGTGTTGCTCTTTACACATCTCCTCCTTCTGTCTGTCTGTCCTCCCCAAGCTCTTCCCAGTCTGCTTGTTCTAAGTCTCTGTTGTGGTCCTTGGGACCTTGGGTACCTGGAATTCTGTTCACAGCTCCCTTCCCGCCTGTTCCAGGGCTCCTCTAGAGATGCTAGCTTTGCTGACCCATGACTGGCCTTGACAGTGAGGAGGAAACAAGGACAAGGGATGAGTTGACAGGGGCCAATGAGGGTCTGCAGGTTAATTTCCATGTAAATGATGATAATAATTGCACTTACCTGATAGGATTGCTGAATGTATTAAAACAGGCACTGTAGCTAAGTGTTTTGTGCAATGCCTGACGGAGTAAAATGCAATGACTGCACCTGCATTTGACACTCACACTGTGAGGGCACCTGGTAGCTCCTAGAGATGTTTCCCTCATGATGCTCTGGAGGTCTGAGTGAGGTCTGTCACCTTCATGCTCTGAAAGCACTTGTGGGCTAAAAACTGGACAGCAGGAGCAGATTTCAATACTGGCTCTAAGTTGCTGTGTGATTCCTGGCAAACTTCTTTCCCTCTCTGGGTCTGTTTCTTTCCTGTATCATGATGACTTGGGTCAGATCTTAGGGGTCTTTCAGCCCATAGAAGTTGGGGAATCTGGGCCAGGGGCAGGGTGTTACTTTCTGATGCCCTTGATTCTTTCTCGGGGGAAGGGCAGCTCCCTCCGTGCCCTCTTTGCCAAGCTGGTTGGCTGTGCCAAGGCTGTCCATTCCCCTTTCATGAGGGCGAGAGCTGGGACCGGTGCCTCCCTGCTACATGCCATGAAGACACCTCAGGAAAGGGGTGCTGCCTGAATTACTTTAGGGGTCCTGCTCCATTGGCCCTGGACAGCCCAGCTCATGTCCTCAAGTCATGGGGAGAGCTCAGCATGTCCTGCTGTGACTCATGGCCAGAGGCCAGTAAACCCAAGCCCTCCTAGTGGGCAGGTGATCCTCATGGAGCTAGCCAGACCTGACTCAGAGCCTTGGCCTGCCAGCCCCTGAGCCACTTGTCCTCTGGGCCACTACACAGAAGTCACACCAGGGGGGATGGCTTCGGGCTGTGAGAGAGCGTGTCCCTGGCTCTGGGGCCAAGGAGAGAAATACAATATCAAGTTGGCATCAACTGGCCTGAAAGAACAGCTGACTCTCTGTAGGGAAAGCTGAGATGAAGTCCCAAGTTCAAGATGAGCCGGTAGCCTAAGGACAGGGATTGCTGGTGGTCTGACCTAGTGCCAAGGACAGAGCTAGACTGGACTCTCTGAGGCCAAGGCCCTAATCCCACACCCCACCCCTCTCCTGGTAGTGTGTGACCTTCACTTGGTTCCTGCCCCTTCCTAGGACCTCAGCTTCCCTGTTCGGTCTGAATGTGAAGGAGATAATTGTTTCTTCAGACTTTAATGGTAACGTTACTGTGAAGGTGAAGTGTGTGATGTGTAGCTATCCGCTGCATTGGACATCCTCCCCCTTTACCACAGCCTCCCCTTTCTCACCATGTCCTGTCTGAACTGCTTTCCCCTCTTTTACTTTCCAGAAGGAAAACGACCTTCATTTGGGATTATGGGGAATGATCATCTGGACATGCCAGTGTACAGATGGAGAGGTTCGGACTGACCAAGGAGGTCTTATTTCTAGGTCCAGTTCTACTGGTGGGGCCTTGAGAAAATCTGTTTTCCTTCCAGGCCTCAGTTTCCCTCCTGTTGTGTGAGGTGTTTGGGCCAGGTGACCTTAAAATTTCTTTCCAGTTTTGCTTCAGGGTCTCTAATTTCCCCTTGGAAATTTAGCTTCCCCTCCTCCTGGTCTCACAAACAGATTAAATGGGAATGGCTGAGAATGCAAATAAATTGGCTTATAGACCAGCTCAGAAAGACAATGAAACTTCTTTCCGCTAAAGTGGAGGGTGGGGAGACCACTGCAAGTGGGGCTTTTGGAGAATGTTTGCCCCCGAATGAAAGTCAGGGAGGAAAGTGTGCTTGGCACCACCGGGTGTTGCTGGGATTATCTTCATGCTGGAACTACAATTTATCTTAAGCAGATTCCAGAAGCTTCATGTGAGCAACAAGTATCCTGTGTCCTGGGGCTGCTGCCATCACCTGCTGATGGGGAGCTGGCTGTGGCCACCCAAGGCCCTCATGGCATCCTGGGTCATGTGAGCGACTAGTCAGGAAGCTGGTGCTCACCTCTCTGGCATTTGGGTGACAACCTCCGCCAAGGAGCTGTCAGCATGCCTGTCCGATGGCTTCACCTGCAGGTGCCAGTGGAAGGGCCACACTCTAGGCGGCCCTCCTGGCATTCCTGTCACCGTGCTCTGTGGCTGACTGACACTCACAGCCTTGTCACTCATCTGTGCTGCCTGCAGCTGGGCCTGTGGGTTGTTGCTGGGGGGACTCTGCACTTCTCCCTCTCATGAGCTGGGCCTTGAACGGGTGGCAGGAGAGGAGGAGGAAGCGCTTTCTGGGTTCACAGTTGCATATGGGAAGACTCATGGCAAGTTGGGGGTCACACAAAGGGAACCGGTTTGCTTAGACTCGAGCAAAAGTTTCTAAGGGCCTGACCACATGCCTCTGATGGTTCGGGAAGTGTGCTTATCATTTACAGCCAAACAAGAAAAATTGAGCTGATAGAATGAATTTCATAAGACTCATGTAGCTTGAGAAATTTATTTAGAGATATATTTAGAGATATTCTTGCTACTTAAAATGTTTTTCCCCTTATAAAATGATAGTGACATTAGATGGCAGGTAGTTTTTTTTAAATGTGCCTACTTGACAGCCCTGTGTCAATTTCTTTGGTTAGTAAAAAATTACTTTTACTGACTGATGAGATCCAAAAATCTGGGGACCAGTGTATTTTTAGAGGACTCATGGAGAGAGGGTGGTAGGAGAAGGGGCAGAAGTAGTGAGCAAAGTGGGGAGGTGGAAGACCTTGGTCTCAAACAACAGTGCACCGTGCCCATGCTGCTCACATTGCTACCCTCAGCATCTAACACATGGGTTGGTAAAATTTTTCTCTAAAGGGCCTGGTATTTGAGGCTTTCATGAGCCATAGTGCTTCTGTCATAACTACTTGACTCTGCCCTTTTAGCATGAAAACTGCCATAGACAATATGTAGGTGCATGAGTGGGCTGTGTGCCAATAAAACTTTATTTATGAAAGTAGTCAATGGGCCTGATTTGGCCCAGTGCTCATAGTTGGCTGACCCCAATCTAGTGCAAACAATGCCTAACATCTAACTGCTGATAAGTATTTATGGAGTTGATCTAAATTGTTTCTAGAAGGCAAAAAAGAAACAAAAAAAGGGCATTGGTCTGAGGTAAGATTTCAGAAAGATCACTGTGGTAGGCTGTGTAAGACGGGCAGAGGGAGCCGGCGGTAGAGCCATCATGCTCAGTAAGGCCCTGTGACAATATGCCAGGCCTGGAGTGGGGAGGGCTCAGGGGGCAGGACAAGAGGGAAGAAGTAAAGATGGCTGAGTGACTGAGCTGATGTGATGAGGACGTGTTTAAAGGAAGAAGGAAAAACCTCAATTTCTTAGACTCTGCTTTTCATGCCCAAACCACACTTTTGGAACTCACCGCCCTAGTCCATCTAAAAAAGCCTGGGTCTTTCAAGTCAGAATCTTAGCTTTTAAGACTCTGTTTGTTATGAATTTCAAAAGCCTACTTCAAAAGCCAAGAATTTGATTCTTTGCCTTCTCATCATATTTCAGTTATGCCAGCTTTGTTCAGAGGCCCTAGTCCTGACTGTCTTGGTCTTTTGATTTTGTTTTAATGGAAGAAGGGCTGTGCATTAAAAAAGAGAGAGAGAATTAAAATGTATTTGCTAATTTATCAAAACACTTTTTCTGCCATACTCAGTACTAATAAGAGGCAGGAAAGTCCAGGGAGGGTGCTGCTCTGGCTAAATGTGTGATGAGTCCATTTGGAACAAGTGTGGTGATGGGAATATGTTCAGTTGGATGCCCGGGGCTCTTAGAATGGCCATCCAAGCTCATCTGAGTGGCGAGTATGGCTGGAGAGTCCTGGAGTGAGCTACGAGTAGAGGAATTCTCTAACAGTACGAACACCAGAAAATCTGAAGTTTAATGTAAAGAAAATGGGACAGAAGACAGGATGAAGGCAATGGAGAGACCCCCCAAAAGATGCAGATCATCAAGGTAGCATAATGCCACTGAAACTGAGAAAAGTAAAACTCTCCAGAAGGGAAGGGCTTATTTAGAAGCATCAAATCTCATGAATTCTGCTCATGGGATATGTTTCTAGGAGTGGAAAAGCAATGAGAATAGCACAGTGAGGCAGGGACACTGAGGCAGTAGGTAGTCTTGCGTTCTAGTCCCAGCTCTGTCATTGACTCACTGAGGGACCCTGGACATATCCTTCTTTTCTCTGGGCCTTAATGTCTGTCCCCTTCTGTACCCTAGAGGGGAGGGGGGGCCATGTCAGACTAGGCCTTCTCTGTCGTCTATCCCACTGTTTTTTAGACTGACCCTAGGGAAGAACAATTTCTGTAGATATATATATATATTTTTAATTTATTGGGGTGACATTGGTTAGTAAAATGATATAGGTTTCAAGTGCACAATTTACAACATGTCTATATATTGCGTTGTATGTTCACCATCCAAAGTCAATTCTGCTTCCATCACCATATATTTGATGCTCCCTCTCCCTCTTCTACTACCCTTCCCCCTCCTTATCCTCTGGTAACCACTAGACTGTTTTTTGAATCTCTGAGGTTTTTGCTTATTTGTTTATCTTGTTCCTTTGTTGCTTTCAGTTTTCTATCTCACATTATGAGTGAAGTCATGTGGTTCTTGATGTTTTCTGTCTGACTTATTTAGCTTAGCATGATAATCTCAGGACCCATCCATGCTGTCACAAATGGCAATATTTCATCTTTTCTTATGGCTGAGTAACAGTCTATGTATATATGCTAAATCTTCTGTATCCTATCACACATCGAAGGGCACTTCACTAGTTTCCATGTCTTGGCCACCGTGAATAATGCTGCAATGAATATAAAGATACATATATCTTTATAAATAAATGTTTTCATATTTGGGGGGTAGATCCCTAGAAGAGGGGTTGCTGGGTCATATGGCAATTCTGGTCTTAATTTTTTGAGGCTCCTCCATACTGTGTTCCACAGTGGCTGTACCAGTTTACATTCTAACCAGCAGTGCATGAGGGTTCCCTTTTCTCCACAACCTCTCCAACACTTATTACTGGTCTTATTGATAATAGGTATGAGGTGGTATCTCATTGTGTTTTTAATTTCTATTTCCTAATAGCTAGTGAAGTTGAGCATCTTTTCAAAAATCTGTTGGCTGTTTGTATGTCTTGGGAGAAGTGTCTGTTCATGTCCTCTGCCCATTTCTTAATAAGATTTTTTTTTTTTGTCTCTGATTCGTGTGAATCCTTTATATATTTTGAATATTAACCCTTATTGGAGGTGTTGTTTGCAAATATCTTCTCCCATTCGGATGGTTACCTATTTGCTTTGTTGATTGTTTCTTTTGCTGTGCAGAAGTTTTTTATTATAGTTTGATATAGTCCATTTGTTTACTTTTGCTTTTACTTCCTTTGCCTTTGAGGTCAAATTCATAAAATCCCCCCAAACCCAAGGTCCATAAGTTTAGTACCTATTTTTCTTCCATGTAACTTATTATTTCAGGCCTTATATTTATGTCTTTGATCAATTTTGAATTAATTTTAATTTTGGTGTATGGTGACAGATAGCAGTCTAGTTTCATTTGTTGTTATGTGGCTTTTTAATTTTCTAAGGACCATTTATTGAAGAGGATTTTTTCTCCCCTCTCCATTGTATGTTTTTGGCTCCTTTGTTGTAAATTATCTGCCCATATATATGTGGGTTTGTTTTTATGTTTACAGTTTGCTCCGTTGGTTGGTATGTGCTTCTCTGCCAACACCATGCTATTTTGGTTATCACTTTGTAGTATAAATTGAAGTCCTGGAGTGTGATACCTTCGACCTTGTTCTTTTTTCTCAGGATTGCTTTGGCTATTCAGGGTGTTTTGTGATTCCATGTAATCGGATGATTTTTTTTATTCTTTTCTTTAAAAAATACCATTGGGATTTTCACTGAGACTGCATTGGATCTATATATTGATAACTTTGAGTAATATGGTCATTTTAACTATGCTGATTCTTCAATCCATGAACATGAAATACCTTTCAATTTCTTTGTGTCTTCTGCAATTTCATTTAATAATGTCTTATAGTTTTCAGTGTATACATTTTTTACATCCTTTGCTAAGTTTATTCCTAGGTATTTTATCCTTTTTGTTGTGATTGCAAAAGGAATTTTTATTTCTTTTTCTGAAATTCTATTTCATTGTTAGTATCTAGGAATGCAATGGATTTTTGTACATTGATATTGTATTCTGCAACTTTATTTGTGTATTGTTTCAATACTTTTTTGGTGGTGTTTTTAGAATTTTTTTATGTAAAGAATTATGTCACCTGCAAAAAGTGACAATTTGATTTCTTCATTCCCAATGTGGATGCTGTTTAGCTCTTTTTCTTACCTGATTGATCTGTCTTAGGACTTCCCATACTATGTTGAAAAATGGTGGTGAGAGGGAGCATCCTTGTTTTGTTCCTGATCTTGAAGGAAGAGCTTTCAGTTGTTCACCAGATGGTTTGTTGTGTATGACGTTTGTTTTATTGAGGTACACTCCTTCTATACCCATTTTATTAAGTGTCTTAATTATAAATGAATCTTGTATCTTGCCAAATGCTTTTCTGCATCTATTGATATGATCATATGATTTTTATCCTTTATTTTATGTGATCTATCATATTGATTGATTTGCATATTTTGAACCATCCTTGCACCCCTAGAATGAACCTCACTTGGTTGTGAGGTATAATCTTTTTAATGTATTGTTGTATTCAATTTGGTAGTAGTTAGTTGAGGATTTGTGCATCTGTATTCATCAGAGATATTGGTCTGCAGTTTTCTTTTTTGTGTGTTATCCTTACCAGGTTTTGGCAGCAGGGTAATATTGGCCTCATAAAATGAGTTAGGAAGTTTGTCTCTTCAATTTATTATTTTTGGAAGAACTTGAGAAGAACAGGTATTAAATCATCTTTGAATGCTTGGTAGAATTCACTAGGGAAGCCCTCTGGTTCTGGACTTTTGCTTTTGGGGAGGTTTTAGATGACTGTTTCAATTTCCTTACTGTTGATCAGTCTATTTAGATTTTTCCCGTTCTTCATGATTCAGTCTAGGAATCATGAAGGAGGAAATTTTATTTCCCTCCTTCTGCTGACTTTGGACTTTATTTGTTCTTATTTTTCTAGTTCTTTATGATGTAATGTTGTTTACTTAGGATTTTTCTCTTGTTTCTTGAGATAGGCCTATAATGATATAAATTTCCCTCTTATTACCATTTTTGCAGCATCCAAAAAGTTTTTATGCTGAATTTTTATTATCATTTGTTTCTAAGTATCTTTTGATCTATCTTTTATTTCATCTTAGACACAGTTTTTCTTTAATAGCATGTTTTTAAATCTCCCCATATTTGTGGTTTTAACCAATTTTTTTTTTTTTGCAGCTGATCTCTAATTTCAAAGCATTGTGCTTGGAGAATATGCTTGGCATGATTTTAATCTTAAAATTGTCGAGGCTACTTTTGTGTCCCAACATACAGTCTATCATTGAGCATGTTCCATGTGTACTAGTTAAGAATGTAGAATCTAGTGTTCTGAGATCAGGCAGAGAGGATGGAAGCCAACATTATGCAGGCGCTGATAGCCAAGGTATGAATTTGGACTTGTTTCTAAGCACAAATGAGAAGGCACTGAGGGTACTAAGTGGGGAAATGATATGACTCATGTTTTAAAGCAGACAAAGCTGTGTGGAGACCAAAGCAGAGCACATAGGGTGGGAACTGGGTGACCAGTCTGCAGGTCATGATAGTCTACTGGACCAGGGTGAGTACCTCCCACGTGCCAGACCCTGTGGCACAGACTGGGATAGTAAAACATGTAGGATGTGGACATGCCCTCAAGGAAAACCCAGCCTCTGTGAGTGTGTAAGTGTGTGTGTGTGTGTGTGTGTGTGTGAGAGAGAGAGAGAGAGAGAGAGAGAAAGAGAGAGAATGAATGAAAATGCTGGCAGCCTGTCCCATGATTAGGGCTAGTTGCTGACACTTAGTAGGCAATAGCTAGGGATGCTGGCATCTCCTGCCTAGTGAAGAAATGCCTGTAGCACCTCTATTCAGAAACACTGTACCAAATTATGACCTTACGAGTAATTACATATATATTATTTTTCCTCTTAACTTATACCAGGAACATTTCCCCAAACCATAAATACTCCTTTCTTTAATAAACACTCTTGCCCATAAGTCTTCGTTTGCCTACATTTCTCCTTTCAATGTAAAATGTACTACAAATTTTTTCCTGTGTTATCCAGTATACCTAATGAGCCTACGAGGCAGACAGTTGATCAAAGTGAGGTTCAGGGGAAGCCAGGATGACTCAGTGGGTTAAGAGCTCACTTTGCAGCGCCGGGGACCAGGGATGAAGTCCCGGCCCTGGCCCGTGTGGACCCATGTGCTGAACTGGGGAGCTACCCCAGTTCAGTTCTCTCTCTGTCTCTGTATCTCTCTGTATCTCTCTCTCTCTGTCAAAAATAAATAAATAAAATATTAAAAAAAACAACCAAAAAAAAAAAAACACAAAGTGAGGTTCAGAGAAGTTCTTCAGTTTTATTTTTAAAGTTTTATTTATTTATTTATTTATTGACAGAGAGAGAGAGAGAGAGAGAGAGAGAGAGAGAGAGAGAGAGAGAGAGAGATACAGAGACACAGAGAGAACTGAACTGGGGGAACTTCCCAGTTCAGCACATGATTCCGCATGGGCCGGGGCCGGGATTCGATCCTCAGTCCCCGGCACTGCAAAGTGAATGCTTAACCCACTGAGCCATCCTGGCTTCCCCAAGTTCTTCAGTTTTAATCATTCTAATTTGATCATGCAAGCTCAGGTCAGAAGCCATACATGTGTTTTCTTTCCACTTTCCCCATATACCTTGTATGACAATGGGAATTCAGGGTGTTTGGCAGTGGCCTGGAATGAGCCAGGCTTCACACATGATCTTTGAGTTGGATCAAGTCATCTCAGATCTATGACTTACTAAAACCTTGGAACCAAGAATCTTGAAGACTCTAAGAAGCTAGATTTCTAATCCCAAAAGTCAAAGATTCCCACCCAGACTTTCAGAGCCTTGGGCTTAGGAACTCTGACACTTTAGAATTCATACTTTTCAGAACTAGAACTAGCCTGATAGTCTTCTGGAAAAGAGTCACAGAGGCCAAGGACCAGTGGCTTCTTTGCCTGAGGACCTCTCAGGCTGAGCTATTCCTCCTTTCTTCCCTCCCTTCTCCTCCTTACCCAACCCTCTGCTTCTCCTGTTTTCACCCCCCCCTCCCCCACACACACCCTCTCGCTGTCCTTGTTGGGCATCCCCTGGCCAATTATCCAGCTGGATGAGTGACTGGGAGGCAGGCAAGGCTGATGTAGAAAGTGAAGTTCATAGTCACGTGCAGTTGCAACACGGCTGTCATTTCTAAAGGGGTGGGACTTCTCAAAGTCTGGATGAATGATAATCTGGCTCACGGACATCTTCTGGGTGTGTTGGGTGTGCTAGTACAGCTGGGTGCTTCCCAACAGAGCCTGGTAGTCCTCCGGGCATGGGGTTTACTGGAGGAGGAAGAGCCCACTGTCACCAGCTCTCTGAGTGTGGGCCTGCTCTCTGTCCTTACATCTTTGTCTAACTGCACACACACCCCCGAACCCCTCCCCTCCACACGATGCAGGCAGCTTTTGTCTCTCCTGTGTGACTGTCAGGAGCCATTCTGTCTTGAGGTTGGTTGATACCTCGAGAAACATGACTTGCCCCATCGCACCCTAGAATCGAAAGAACAAAGATTCCTAGTGCTGGAAGGCTCCTTGAGGGGCCTTTACACCAGGGCCATTGACTGTACACAGAAGGAGCTCTGGCTTGATCCTAGCTCTAACCTGACCCTTCTAACCCACCTCCTGGCCCAACATTCTTCCTGCCCCTCCTTTCTTTAAACATCTTCCTGACCAAGGGCTGCTTGCTCATTTGGTTATAAGCACTCACAAACGATTTGTTAAATGAGTGAATGAGTGCAGGAAACAAAACCTCTCCTTGTTCCTGGAACATGGTGATGGAACTTCTCACCTCATATCTACTCTGCAGATCAAAGGACTGAAGGTCTCAGAGGAGGGTACCAGAGCTCCTTGCTCGAGATGGTGGCTTTTAAGTGTCTGTGCCCCTCCATCATAGCCCAGTATTTCAGGAACAGAGGTCCAGAGACAAGAGTCTGGTGCTGTGTCAACCCGGGAGCCTCTGTGAGCTCTGTGATTCAGGATTCTCCACTTCTGAAAGAAGAGGGGAGTGGGCTATGACTACAACTCTAGTTCTAGCGCTCACACCTGAGAGGGGTGGGGGACAGGGGTGACCTTTGGGCCTCAGGGAGGCGACTGAGACCCCTGGGCCCAACTCTGCACCCCTCATTCAGTAGTGCCGGTGCTCCATTCCACCCAGGGCCACTTTCTGGGTCCCACCCCCAGGGCCACTTTCTGGGTCCCACCCCCAGGTCCTGGGGCAGTTCACCCCAGAGCCCCAGGAACTGAGGGGGGAGTACCAGAGATGCATTTGTGCTGAGTGGTCTCTGGGCTGCCTAGTGGAGGGCTGGAAGGGAATGAAACTCGAGTGACCCCAGCCCTGGTCCCCAGCCCTGCAATAGACTCGCCGCCCACGTACCAGGGGCTCCGGGGCCTAACAGCTGCGCACTGCGCACTGCGCACTGCGGGCGGGGGCGACGCCCTCCAACGTGTGGCCGTCCTTTAACGTTTCCTGTGCTCCAACGTCTCCCGCAGGCCAGGACCCGCGCAGTCCCGAGATGGCCGGCGATGAAGGCAGCAGCAGCCGGAGCAGACACTGCCTGCCTCGGCCTCAGCGGCGATCCGCTTCCGCGTGCACCGCCAGGGCCACTGACCCCGACCCAAGCCTGCCGGGCCTGCCGGCGGAGATTGGGGTGGTTTGTAGTTTGGGGCTATAAGAACAATGATGTTATGAATATCCATATGCAGGACTTTGTGTGCAAATATGTTTTCACTCCTCTTGGATGGATTAATAGGAATGAAACGGCTGGTAAGTTTATCTTTGAAGTTTTATAAACCGAGAAACTGCTTTCCAAAGAGTCGATATCATTTAATACTCCCACTGCAGTGTATGAATTCGGCACTTTTCTCACGTAATTGCAAAATTTGGTATTATTTGTCTTTTTTATTCTAGGCATTCTATTGGGTGTGAAGAGGTATCTTCTTGTAGTTTTAATTTGCATTTTTAGGACTAATCATATCGACTGTATTTGTATTTGCTTAATACCTCTCATATGTTTTCTTTTTCTTTTTAATTTTCTTCTTCTTAAATTTATTGCCGTGACATTGGTTATGAAAGTTACCTAGGTTATACGTGTACAATTCTACATGACATCATCTATGAATTGCATTATGTGCTCACCACCCAGTCAGTTCTCTTTCTATCACCATATATTTGATGTCCCTTTCGCCCCATGCTCCTTCCTGCTTACCCTCTCGTGACCACTAATTGTTGATCGTGTCCGTGGGTTTTTCTTTCTTTGTTGCTTTCAGTTTTATATCTCACATAGGAGTGAACTAATATGGTTCTTGATTTTCTGACGTATTTCTCATGAAGATCTCAAGGTCCATCCATGTTGTTCCAGTTGACAGTATTTCATCATTTCTTATGTCTGAGTAATATACCACTGTGTATCTGTACCAAAACTTCTCTATCCAATCATCAGTCAAGGGATACTTTGCTTGTATTCCAGTTTGGGCATTGTGAACAGTGCGGTGATGAATGTCAGGACATGTGTATCTTTGGAGACAAAAGTTTTCAGGTTTTTTGAATAAATACTGAAAACAGGGATTGCTGGATCGCATGGCAATGCCATTCTTAATTTTTTTAGGATCATTAATACTGTCTTTCATAGTGCCTATACCAATTTATATTGCCCCCAGCAGTGTATGAGGGTTCCTTTTCTTCCATCAGCCTCTGTAGAATTTATCAGTTTCCTTATTGCTCAGAGCCATTCGAAGAGGTATGAGGTGACATCCCATTGCGGTTTGGATTTGCATTTTCCCGATAGCTACTGAAGTGGAACATGTTTTCCTATATCTGTTGGCCGTTTCTGTGTTTTCTTGGGAGAATGTCTGTTCAGCTCTTCTGCCCATTTTTTAAGTGGGTTGTTTTTATTTATTTATTTATTCATTGTTTCATTCATTCATTCATTCATTCATTCATCCATCTATTTTGTTGTTGTTGTTGTTGAGTTGTGTGGGTTCTTTGTATATTTTGGGTCACAGTCCCTTCCCGGAGGTGTCTCTGTGAATGGTTCCCCCCATTCGGCTGGTTGTTTAGTTTGCTGATGGTGTCCTTTGCTGTGCAGAAGCTATTTAGTTTGATATAGTCCCATTCATTTGTTTGTGCTTTCACTTCCCTTGCCTTTGCGGTCAAATTCATAAAGTCCTCCCTGATCCCAGGGTCCATACCTTTAGCACCGATGTTTTCTTCTTAACCATTCGTTTGGGGTCTTCTGTGGAGGCCTTTGATCCATTTTGAGTTAATTTGCGTATATGGGGACAACTCTCAGTACAAGTTCCTTCTTTTGCGGGTTGCTTTCCAATCTTCTCAGCATCATTTGCTGAAGGGGCTTTCTCTCCTCCATTGTATATTTTCGCTCCTTTGTCAAAAATTATCGGGCGCAATGGAGAACGCGCCTGACTATGGGTCAGAAGATTTATGTATCTTCTTTAGTGAAATGTGTATTGAAATCTGTTGCCTATTTCGAAAAGCGGCCGGTTTGTCTTTTTCATGAAGATGAAAGTTCTTTGTGTATAGTATTCTGGACATAGCTTTGTTACTAGAGATGAGATTCGCCAATGTTTTCTCAAGGTCCCTGGCTTCTCTTTTCATTCTCGTAACACAGGGTTTTGACGACGTGCAGTTTATGCGCTCCTTCGGGGCTGTTTTGAAATACTTAGTTTGTAGTTTCTCGCGTGGGACCTGGTACTTTCGGGCTGGCCTTTTCCTCTGGCGCGTCCTCTGTTCATGTCTGTTCGTTTCCTGAACGTGAGACCACCGTCACTGCACGTAGCATCACAAGAGTAGACAAGGTGAATACTTGCTGTGCTTTTAAGTTCCTGAATTCTCCTTCCAGACATTTTCTTGTATTAATTACGTTTGTGGCATACCATATGGTTTTGGATACCATGTGACGTTTCCAAGTCTGTTTTCCTTTCACTAAAAATACTTTTTGAGCAACAAAATAATGTCCACTGAGTGAGTGATATGGTCTCCACTATTCGGATAGGTGTCTTGTAGTTGTCACCATCCTCAGAGGACTCGGTGAGCACGGCTACGTAGGCCTCTTCGGTCCGCTTTGCTCGTCACCAACGTTACTTCTCTTTCCTTCAGCTGGACCAGTGACATCAATGATCTTCTTTCCTTGCTGCCTCTTCTTGCCTGTCTTGCTCTCCTCCCTAGCGAAACGGTTCTTTTGATGTCCCATCTAAAGCATCATGAAGATTTTCTCCTGCATTTTCTTGGAGACATTTTAAGGGTTGGTTTTCCGTTTGGGTCTGTGATCCATTGTGAATTCACTTGATTTTGTGTAAGTTGCGATCAGTTTTTGGTTTGCTTGTTTTTTGCTCTTGTTCTTCTCCCTTTTCCTCTCCTTCTTTTCTCTTTCTTTTTCTTGTTTGGTTTTGCCAGCATCATGTCTTCCTTCAAAAAAAAAAAAAAAAAAATGACTCCGCTTTCCCCGCACTGAATTGTCATGGGACTTTGTTAAACTCGGTTGATGATACAACATAAGGTTCTAGTTCTGAACCCCTGGTTCTCTGCCCCTGAGGTACAAGCCTACCTTTGTGCCACAATCCCGCTGTCTAGATCAATATACGTTGTGATATTATACATTTTGAAATGAGGGAGTGAAAGCCCTCCAGGCCCATATTTTATTTCTGGGCTATTTTATGTTTTTGCCTTTCTGTGTTCATTTTAGGGTCAGCTTGTCCATTTTCACCCCAAAACTGTCTTTTGGGATTGAGTTTGGGACTGCATTGAACGTCTGAGTCCGTTTCAGGGGAAATGCCATTTAAAGTGTTTTCCCTTGAGATCCTTCTTGAACCGCGAACGGTTTGGAGGCGTGCGTCTTACCCTCCCCCAGCGGGAGGGTTTCCTCCTCTGGTTCTCCCGTGTATACGGTGAACCTAAAGCTTATACTTTGGGCACGGGAGAGGAGAATGCATTTATGTTTGTTTCAGTTATTTCAGATAGGTTCTTCAGATATCACCGGAGTGGACTTTTCAGCTGTTCACTGTACATAGTGCGAGGCGTGACAGTGAAGTTCACTCACTCACCCTAGAAAAGGTGCCACACACCGAATTGCTGATTATGACCGCTGAGGTCACCGACGCCAGCGCCTCAAAGCAATTTCGGGAACTCTTTTTCTAGAGAGGTCGTCAGAGCCGTTGTCGTCCTGAATGCGATCAGAATGTCTTCCTTTGAGTATTTCCTTTATCTTCGGGTAAAGGACAAAGTCACTGGAGGCCAGATCAGGTGAGTGGGGAGGGTGTTCCAATACAGTGAGCTGCTGACTGGCTAAACCCTCCCTCCCAGACGGGGCCGTGAGAGCTGGTGCATTGTCATGATGCGAGAGCCGCGATTTGTGGGCAAAAAGCTCAGGTTGTTTTCGTCTAGCTTTTCCTCGCAGCCTTTTCAGCACTTGCACGTCGTCAATCTGGTGGACTGTCCAGTTGGTACCGTTTCCCACTGAACAATCCCTCTGATATCCCAAAGGGTTAGCAACCTCGTTTTGACTCTTGATTTGGACTGACGGAACTTGTCTGTTCGTGGAGAACTGGCTGGCGGCCGTCGTGCGCTCGGATGCTCCGTTGCAGGGTGGTGTCGCTACACCCGTGCTTCATCGCCGATGATAACACGGCCCAACACATCGTCTTGCCTCTGCAAAGGTCTTGGCGACCGAAGCTCTGACATTCTCGCGACGGCACCCAAAAGCGCACAACAACCATGACGGACGCCGCTCAGCCCGTCGACACAAACTCAGGTGTGAGACCCTGCTGCCCCAAGGTGAGGAGAGCTCCGCGAGCTGTTTGTGGAGCGCTGCCCACGTAAGCGCACGGTGGCAAGTTGGCGAACTTAATTGTCAGGACTCGTCGTTCTCAGCCTTTTGCACTTGTAGAGGAACCAGGAGAGGATGCCCTGAACCCCCGGTGGCTGGAGACGTGTGCATCAGGGGGAAGTTCCCAGAGATGGGATGTTTCTGAGCCCCCCATTGCATGTTGTTGGCTGGGCCCTCACCAGGGATGCAGTGGGGCCCCAGGGTCCAGGAGAGGGGCTCAACCATCGGGCTCCAGTGCCGCGTGTTGCATGATCGGAGAAGCCCGGGCCGTGTGTGGGCAGGGACTGGAACGTGCAGGGTGACTCCCAGGCCCGTCTCCGTGGAACAAGCACTCAGGGTGAGAGGAGCACCAGCCTCTCCCCTGCTGGTCGGGGTTGATTCTGAGCTTGGGTTTGTGCAGCGTTCTGCTCCGTAGGCCCACGGCCCAGTCACCAGGCGGCACTCACCAGCTTTGGCTGCCTGAAGCCCTGGGCAGTGCCCAGGATGCCCTGGGGGAAGACGGCCTGCAGGGAAGCGGGCTTGGTACAAGTTCACCTCACTCGGTCCTGTTCTTTGCTTTTTGTTCTTTTAAGTAGATGTGTTTTATAGTTCAAGAGAAGATGAAAGAGAGAGAGAGAGAGAGAGAGAGAGAGAGAGAGAGAGAGAGAGAAACAAAGACAAGGGGGAAGGGCCCTGAGGAGTCTCCATATTGTACGTCATTAGTTGTGACACAGTTTGGTTCCACAGAGGTGGACGTAGGGCCACGCGGGGCGGGAACTGAACTGGGTTTTTCCCACATGGGAGTTGAGAACCTTCGCCGCTGAACCATCTCAGTGGTTAGCAGTTGTGCAGCGCAGCGTATGGGTTTGCACAGGCCGGCGCTGGGATTCGATCCCCGGACCTCGTGGTTGCAAGGCAAGCGCTCAACCTGTTGAGCTGTCCCGGCACGCCAACCTCACCCTCTCGCCGATTCAACCATCAAAACTTTGATCGCTCCCCCTTGAA
>PVKE010011204.1:0-40774 GCA_004027555.1 Craseonycteris thonglongyai
CCTGCTTGGATTGGCTGAGTTAGAGAGGCGGTCCGAGCAGCCTTGCAGTGATTGGTGCGGGATTGAGTTGGAAAATTTGTTTAGCGGCATATCCAGACGATTTTCAGGATCGAGTTGGAAAATTTGTTTAGCGGCATATCAAGACGTTTTTCGGGATATACTCGGCGTATAAGACGACCCCCGATTTTCAGTTGACTTTTTTTCATTTCAAAAGTCGTCTTATACGCCGGAAAATACGGTATATTGATATTTGATGTGCTTCTCAATTATATATTACTATAATGCCTTTATCTGGAGAAATTCTTCTTGTTTGAGTATTGATATTTTTTTGCTTTCATTGTACATTGATTTTCTCTTTATTATAAGTAACATTTCAGCAATGCTCTAGCAAGTAGCATTTCATCACTGTTAGGGAAATTAACATATTCACGTCCAGATATACATGTATGGAGATATGCTATTTTTAACAGCCTTCTGAACTCATGGTTTCAGTCTCTCATATACCTGCCAAAGCCCTACAGGTCACATGTTGTCCTGCAGCTCTAGTTCAGTTTTATAGCCTTCTTGGCTCTAAGGAGGCTCAGCTGTTATCTTTGCTTATCTGAACCTATCACCTGGACCATTCTTTTTTCTACAACACAACCATTTCTACTCTATTGTTCTCATACTATTTGTAGTGAAAGGGATATTTAAAAAAAATTTAACTCCCAGAATTTCATACAAAATTGGATCTAAGTCTTTTCTGCTAGAGTCTTAAATTTTGTTTGGAGATCCCATAGTCTCAAATTCAGATTTAGAGAAGAATAGAGGTCTACATCATCGACACTAACACATGTTGCATTTCTTTAAAATTTTGTTTTCAAAGAGCAGTGGTGGCAGTACAAAGTTGTGGGGTGACTGTTTATGTCTGATTTGTCTTCTTCTGTGTATTTTATTTTTATTTGATTTGATCAATATCTTTTTGGGAAAGTAAATATTTTAAACATAAAAATTGTGAATTTGTCATTTAGGTCCAGTAAGTTACCCTAGGGCCACTCCCCATCCTCAGGCAATGCCAGATTCATATCTCATTAGTCAAAATAAGGAAATAACACAGTTAATATGAAATTGGGAAAGGAATTAATAAAATGCAGCTGTTACTACTTTACATATTATCTTATCGTATACTATTCTTTTCATATACATTTATTGTGGGACTCAGTTTTAAGAAAGTTCTTTAAGTCAAACATACTCTGCGGTGTGTCCTTAATCACCACATCTAATATTTTCATTAAGCCATGATGCTACAATTATATCATGTTAATTAGTATGAGGACAGTTCTTAAAAATATGAGATTATAAATACATTTTAAAATTATATTTTTATTATATTTTAGAATAGGCTTAATCAAGCACTCTATACTATGAAGGAATTAATTCAGGTATACTAAAAAAAGTGGTAAAATGGTATTGCACATTCTTTATCTGTTGCATCAATTGGTCATGATTCTTTTTTAAAGTTAAACATGCTATAGTACCCCTGTTGTACTTGAGTTCACTCAGCAGAAGATTTTATATCTCCCAGTAGGTTCTTTGTAAAGATAGGCACTGAGAATTAGAGAAAGGGGTGAAACAGGCAAGTATCAGAAAAATAACACTTTTTATGGTTAAATAATGATTAAATCAATAGGGATGAGATTAGCTAACAGCATGAAAACATCCCAGAAGAAGCTGCCCTAAAGTGAATTTAGAAACATTCAAGTTGCCTCCCTGGATGCTATGTAAAATAGTCAAATTCAGATGAACCAGTATTAAAAGAAATTAGTTTGCTAGATATTATTAAATAACACTTACAGTATGTAGCATAATTTTGAAACTGTAAGGAGAGTTGGTAATTTCCAAATCTATAAGATTTTTAAGATAAAGGCAATTGAATCATCATTAACTACCATAAAGCTTAGAAAAAGAGGAAACCTAGAGGCCTCAAATAATACATAAATGGTAAACAAGTAAAACTGTAGGGTTACAAAATCATCATATTTTTCCTTATAAATCAGTTTAGATGAGTAGGACCAGGATAGATTTAAATATATATATATATATATTTATTTATTTTATTGCTTTTCACAGAGATAGAGAGAGACAGAGACAGAGAGAAGGACAAGGGCCCAGAGCAATCTCCATAGTTGTATGTCATCAGATTTTCCACATGGTTTCATTCCACACGGGTAGATGGGGGATGCACAGGACAGGAACTGGGCTGGGGGCCTCCTGCATGGGAAGCACACCCCAGTTAAGCTTATTGGTCCTCACGGGCCAGGGCTGGGATTCAATCCTTGGTCCTCAGTCCTTGCAGCTGCAAAGTCAGTGCTCAACTCACTGAGCCATCCTAGCTTCCCCAGAATAGACTTTTTTTTAATGTTTTGATTAATTCAGAAACCCCTCCTTTTATCATCTGTTTCCTGTATTATTTTACTTTTCTCAGTGGACCTTGGTAGGAATGTAATGAATCAGCAAATGGGGAAAAAGAGGAAAATAAAAATTAATAGTTTGGGTAGCATATTTCTAAATTATTTTAGTGCTTTATTGACGTAAAACAATTTTGACATGTTTGCTTGCTATTTAGATTGCTGTCTTTCTAGCATATGGGAGATCTAATAAACTTTTTGGATATGCCAATACATTGTGCTAGAGGAATGAAATTTTAACAATAGAACCTATCAACCTTAAAAAAGAATTGGAGAATGATATTTTGATATGTTCACTGTATATTTTTGGATCCACATTACCTTAGATACATGAACTATAATAGATTGTTAAATAACATTTAAAAAGCACTGTACAGCATGTACTTTCATTGGTATTATTATTACTTATGAGTGATTTCTCTTATAAGAACTTTGATATATATATAAAGATCTCTGCAAGCAACTATATATATTTACATTTATTTCTGTGTGTACAAATTGGTACAAATAGAAATGTGGTCAGAAAGATTATTTCTCTTTCACAGTGTTTATTTAAAATTCACTTTGTAGTCATAGCTCATAAGAAATTTTTATTTGAAGAGGTTTTATTTTGAAAGTGACAAGCTAGCTTTCACTAAAACATTAATCCTCTGGCTATTTATCAGAGACTAGAGACTGTAAAGACACTGAAGACTAGAAATATACTCAGAGAAAAAAGAAAATTCTAGTACTTCTTGAACTCAAATATTTTTTTCACATTACACAAAATCATTCAAAAAGTATGTATTTAGAACTAAAATGAAAATGTACACCTTCACACTATATAATAATTCAATTGTAGAAGTTATAATTTAGTCAGTGGATTTCTCTTTAATGTTTTTTTAAAGCTTGAGACTGTGTGTGTACACAAACACAGAGATTAAGTGTAAAGATAAGTTTTAATATTTATGGCAAAAGAAAAGATGATTTAAAAGATCTTAATCATATTATTTATACTTATATGACTGAATTAATCCCTAAGGCAAATAAAAAATGTGGGCAGAGTACATGGAAGAGGCACTCTTCTGGGAAGGATATTCAGAGGATGTTATGGATAGGTCAGTGCACAGAATTAGTCAGATAAGTTTAACAAATCTTGATTCCCCCTAAACTATTTGTATGCCCAGAACTATGAGAGATATTAGGAGAACACAGAAAAGGTGGTATCAGGAAGTCAATATATTCATGAGAAAGTAAAATATTAATAGTATTTATGAAACTGTTTTTCAGACTTATAGTTTTTGGCTTTTGAAAATAGAGATTATCTGATTAGCTGTATCATCTTTTTGCATGTCTACTAATGAAATCCAGAATGGTGTATTATGTAGATCACACAGGATGTAAAGGGTAGTGGCTACTGTGTCTTGAGATGTACAATCCTGGCAATAAGGGAAACAATGTTAATTCACAAAATTAGCTTTATTAAATAAAATAACTTACCTCACCTTTCATTTCAATAGTTGTAAAATTAAAATGGTTGGACTAAAATGTAACAATTAAAAGCAATAAAAAAAGCATATATAAATATGTCTAAATCTTGAGAATATAATTTTCAGAACAGCACATATGGTCTGACCCCATTTAAATGCATTTAAAACATACAACACACTATTATATTAATATATTGTTTATGGATAGACTTATGAATGTAAAACATAAATATAGACTAGATGACTATGCACCAAATTTATGCTCACATTAGTGGTTGATTCTGAGATAAGAATACAAAAAATATAATTGGAGCATGTGGTCAAAAAAAACCTCACCTATATCTGATATTCAGTTTTTCATATTATACTCTTAAAATGAATATATGAATAGTAAGTACCTCCTAAGGTTTCTGTGAATATTAAACAAGTTAACATAATAAAGTGTTTAGAACAAGAGATTGGGATATACTAAGGTGCTATTATTAATATTTTGTCATTGGGATTTCAGATCTATCTCTTGAGCTAATTAATGATTGTCAGATACATTACAGGTAAATCTTGAATCTTCCTCTGTTCTTAGCAAGATAGCAAGCACCACAGGAGACAGAAAGGTATTCTTCCTAAGAGGTTTTAATATATAAAAGCTCTGTGTGTCAAGCTATTGCAGTATATATTGAGAGGAAATATTTCCTGCGCATCATTGATTATGTTTATAAAATTACTTATTATTGACTAATCTATATTAATACAAATTTTGCATATGTAGAGAACATGAAATAGAAATATATGCTTATTTCTGTTTGCCCAATTCTGTTTGCCCAATTGCCTCTTGATTTTTAATTTTTTTTAGTTGTGATCAGAAATTTCCAATTATTTTAATATAATAACGTTGATTATTTAATTTCCAATATGGCATTAATTCATTACCCCAAAGTCAATTATATTTTTAATTCATAATCTTTTACTTAACTATACTTCAATAACCAGGTATTTTTTAATAAAGTATGTGTTATATTGTCCTCTTGAAATAATATATATTTTTTAATAATATATTTTTATTTATGTATTTATTTTGACAGAGAGAGAAAGAGAGAGGGAGATACAAAGACCGAGAGAGAACTGAACTTATCCCATTTCAGCATATAGTTCCACATGGGTCGGGGCGGGGATTCGATCCTTGGTCCCCGGCGCTGCAAAGTGAGCACTTAACCCATTGAGTCATCCCGGCTTCCCCTTGAAATAATATTCTGTGCTTGCATAATTCATAATGAATGACTTTTGTTTGAAATATTACTTTTAAATTTACTATTTCACTCTTCTATTCTTTTATATTTTAACTTTACTTGCTTCATTTTATGTGTATTATAGGTATATTGATTAGAAGTTGGTGAAAATATATACTATAAAAAAAACCTGTTTTAATGTTATAATTATTTAGAATTCTAGTCTTTCAGTAAATATATGGAAATATTACTTGCATTTTCTAGTAATAATTTAGACATGTTTAATCAAATAAAAAAACAGGTTAATTTTTTAATATTAAGTTTAAACCTAATCAAGCAATAATATCTTGATTCCCCAACAAACAATATTATGGACTCCAAAGCAATTATTTCAATATGGTGCACAATTAACAGTAGTTTAAATAATATATGCACCAATTCACATAGTAAAAAATAAATAATTTTATAACTTCAAATAAAATTTTAATGATCACTAGAGTTTTTTTAACAACTCTTAAAGCTCATAATAAAGAATCAAAATTTTTTGTTATTAATATTTATTTTTAAAAATAATAGAGCTTTTCTAGCTTAAATCAAACTTTATGTCCTAGAATAGTGATGCTAAATCTCATAGCTTTTTATACAAATTTATAAAATATTAAAGATTACTTAACGTGGAAATGTTCTATAATCTTTATTGTCATAATTCATCAAATTAAAACAACACTGTGATCTCTGGAGGCAGAGATAATTCATCTTTATATCCTCAATAATTAGCACATGTCTCAGTGCACTGAAGGCACTACACAAAAGCCTGTTGTATTTGAGTGAATAAGAAAAAAATCAATCGCTTTATATATTTGTAGATTTAACCTACTTTAAGTAGAGAGTTTAAAAGAAGAGAAAACTAGTCTCTAAATTTAAAGGGATGCTAAAGAAATGGTGAAATTGGACAATCAGAGCCATCTATGATCCAATTATTCTCAACTAATCTCCACATAAATCCTAAATTTTTCTCTGTACCTGGCAACATATGAGGCACCATGGGTAATAGAAAAGAAGTTGAGCATAACATTTTATGTTTTATAAACCTGCTATTTATTTAAATAAATGATGGGGTTTTTTTACCGGTAATTAAAAATATCTATCTACCTACCTATTTATCTATGGAGCTATAATTTGGACATTGTCTCTTGAATTTGAGCACCTAAAATTGTCTTTTTCTAAATACTTTGTATTTTATTTGAATCCTAAAAGAAATTTATATTTCTTACTTTTTAAATGCTGGATAATATAAGCCCAATTTTTTTTAGATATTCGTAAGTGTGAAAATTTAAATACACGTTGCCTGTAGAATTCTGAACCATCAAATGATGCCAAAATTCACAATAATTAACATCATATACTCCATCCTATTTAAACAAAAGAAGGATAGTAGACAGTCTAGACAGGTAGCACATATAAAAGTCTTTTATATGTGATATATTTTATATACACTCGTATGTAGAAACAACTTCTTCTAATTTCTACCCACCCCCAAGTGCACTAAAATATTGCACTTTTTATAAAAAGAGATCCCAAAATTTAAGAACTCAAACTGTATTCTGTCTTTAGAAAGAAGATATTGTGTAGAAAAACATTTATAATCTCAGTTACTTAACTAGGAATCTCATTTTTTTTAGGCAGTTCTGTCCTTTTGATTCTTAGACAAATAAAAATTCCTGCAGATGATATTTGAGATTTATGAGGATTAGGGCTGTGAGCAGAAACTACATATGTTTTGCATGTTTTTCACAATAAAATAAATAACCAATATGTATCTAAAGAAAAAAATTACTATGCTTGCATATCTACTTTTCTAATTAAAAATTTTTTCAACTGCAACTGACACAAAATTATATTAGTTTCAGGTATACAACATAGTGATTAGACATTTAAAAAGCTCATAAAGTGATTCCCCCTTTAAGTGTAGTATTCATCTGACACCATACATAGTTATTACAATATTATTGACTATATGCTCTATGCCGTACTTTATATCACCGTGATTATTTTTATAACCAGCAATTTGTACTTACTAATCCCTTCACTTTTTTCACTCATAATCCCAACCCTCTCTCATCTGGCAACCATCAATTTTTTCTCTGTATCTATGCACTTGTTTCTATTTTGTTTGTTCACCCATTTGATTTTTAGAGTCCAAATATAAATAAATTCCTATGGTGTTTGTCTTTCTTTGTCTGACTTGTTCCACTTAGCATAACATCCTCTATTTCTATTCATATTATCACAAATGGCAAGATTTCAAAGCTGAGTAATATTTCATAATTGTGGTGTAATGTATTATGCACCGTTGCTTCTTATCTATTTGTCTATAGATGGACACTTGGTTGCTTTGATGTCTTGACTATTGTAAATAAGTCTGCAATGAACATAGAGGTAGATGTATCTTTTCAAATTAGTGTTTTGGGTTTCTTTAGATAAGTACCCAGAAATGGAATTGTTGGGTCATATGGTAGTTCTATTTTTAGTTATTTGAAGAACCTTTATATTTTCTATTGTGACTGCACCAATTTAAAATCCTACCAACAGTGCATGAGGGTCCCCTTTAGTCCATATCCTCGCAGGCCTTTGTTGTTTGTTGATTTATTGATCATAGCATTTCTGACAGTTATGAGGTGGTAATTAATTGTGGTTTTATTTTGCATTTTTCTAATGATGTTGAGGATCTTCTTATATGTCTGTTGGTATATCTTCTTTTGTGAAATGTCTATTCGGATCTTCTGCCCAATTTTTAATCAGATTATTTGTGTTTTGGTGTTAAGTTGCTTGAATTTCTTATATAATATGCTACACATTTGTGAATATCTTCTCCCATTCAGTAGGGTGTCTTTTTATTTATTCATTTATTTTTACAAGCATTAGTTTTTGGGAAATAAATTTTTATGGTTTGAAATTTTAAATATACATTGTGATTTTAGAAATGGTGAAAATCAAAATCAACTGGAGCAATCTAGAAAAACAAAATGAGTAAATGAGGGAAGAAAATGAACTAAGCATTAAGAATGATTAGGATTTAAGAACACAGAGGGAACTTAGAAGTGCAGCCATGCCCCAGAGTCAGATTATAAAGTCCGTCAGATAAATCTCTGACAAGCAACCCTGACAGACCCAATGTTTCTTTCTAAAGTAAATGTTGGGAATGCATAACTGCTGCTTCAGGCTGTATGGCTTTGTGGACTGGTATTCTATCATCCTCTAAAATGGATGGGAAGTTGACCAACTTAAAAGTCTTTTCTCAATTGAAAAGAAAAAAGTATACATATATGATTATTTCCTTAAATTTATTCTTTCTTCCACAGTTGGCTCAAGGGTTTTTTCAGGTGTCTTATACTTATTTTATTCTCCCCCACCACACACACACACACACAACCCTACTGCCCCCAACATACACATACACTTTCCTAAGTAAATTCCTTAAGTAATTTCATTAATTATAGTTCTTTGTAAAAAAATGTTTGCTACTAAGTCAAAAGGGACAAGGGAAGAAAAAAAAAAAAAAAAGCTGCAGTGTGGCCTTGATCGTAGAAAATGTGACATAAGCAGAAACATGAAAAGTGCTTGTCAAGAAACTGGCTCTTACTCTTGCTCTTGGTTTTTCCAGGAGAACCTGCCCATAGTAATCCATTGGAAAGTAAGAGATGTGAAGTAGAACTGACTTGCCCCAATTAAACCAGCTGAGCCAGATAACCAGTCAAGCCCCAAGTATGTTGTTAGTGAGCCATGTCAAGATAGGATAGTCAATTGCAGACTCTTCAAAGAGCAAGCTACTGCAGTGGCATGAACAGTAACAACCAAGCCACATCTAGATCATCAAAAGCCGTAAGACATGCCAGACTTAGACCTTTATTGTTGTATGCCTCTGCATGGTGGGTGGTATTTCAGACAATCATAGCTCACTGATTGTACTCAGCCTGTGAGCAAAGAGATAATCTTTTTAAATCCTCAAAAGGCAATACCCTTAGTCACTTCCTCAGAGTTGTTTGATTAAGCAGAAGCTAGATCTTTCTGTCTGCACAAAGCTGCTGCACACCTAAGATTTCTTAACAGAAGTGTTTCTCTCATCTGATCACAGCCAAAAGGTCCAGTGCGTGTAAAATTCCTCCTGAAATTAGCAGATGGCCCAGATGTACTTCAGTTCCCTTGAACACGCACTGATTATTACTGGATTGCTGAGGTTTTTTTGTTTGTCTGCTTTTGTTGCTTTTTTTATGTTCTTCTTTGCAAATAGACATGAAAGGAGGAAATATGATTATAGCCACATTGCTATCAAATTTGAAAAAATAATAGAGAAAAGTGTAGAACTCATCATCAAAATACTGAATAAAATGTGTGTTTTCTTAAGCCTGGCATAATTCACTCATTTATGATGTTTGTTTGGATCTTAAAGGTGTCTGAAGTTTTTTTTTATATAACTGGGAACTATTATGGAATGTCTACCATGCACGGACACATATAAAATTACTTATACTTGCATGACAGGTAAAGTAGTAAAATAATTGCCTAGATCTTTTCTCTTCTTATGATCTTGGAATCAGATGCTACATATATGAGTACAGGTACAATTTTATAAATTAGTATAAACTAAATCTCTGCCAACAGGAAAAAGGCAGAGATTGGATAAACTTTCCTACAATTAGATAAAGTATTCTAAATGGTCTATTTATCTTAACAAAACTCTCATTGAAGTATTAACAAATATATATTTCTTCCCCTCTTTTAAATATCCAGTGCCTTCAGGTGTGCAGCCAATAGGGTAGGAGATCTCCCTGGGAGGAGTTCATAACAAAGATAGCAAACTTAGGGAAGAACTTATTCCCACACCCTCCCTGCAGGATCCCCTTCGTCTAATCAAGTTTTACTTTTCTCTCAAGATGGGAGAACTTAGCCTATTTTTTCTAGTTTCAGGTTCTCTTCACGCATCCCTTACCCACAACCCTCTGGGCATTGGGGTGGTAAACTCCTGGTCACTGCACCATTCTCTCTTTACAATTTACTGTAAATAAAGCCTCCTAGAATTGTAATTATTTCATATTGAGTTTGCTGCTTCTTGTAAGGACATTAGCTGGTAAAATCACAGATCTCATTTTTTTTTTCTTTTTTTTTTCATTAAACAGTTAACTTCTTGCAGGAGGTGTGAAATGTGTGTCTGAGTTCTTGGGAAGGTTAGAGAAATTGCCTGGCTATTGGATGGGTAGTTTGAAAGAGAAAAATAAAAAAGTGTTCACTCTATCATGTAAAGAAACTATGGAATGATATAACATAGAGTCAGAGTCATAGTGGATGAAATGCAAGACTGAATTTTTTTCTGACTATATGTGCGTAAATAACCTTCTTAGAAACCTAAATCTCAATTTCCCATTCATGAAATAAGCATTTGACTACCTGTTCTGTCCACCTTCAACAGGATTCTTGGGAGAATCAAACAAGACAGCAAGTAAAGATACATATTAATAGAAAAATTTAAAAATATATTTTTTTGTTAAATATTTGAAAATATCTTATATTATGTGATTTTGGCCCAAGTCGACTACAATGCATAAGATTCATGAACTGTAATTGGTTTGCTTCTTCTTATATGTATATAGATGTTTTTCTATCAAAAATTAGGATGAATGAAGTTCCAGGGATATTAGTGTAACTCAGTTAAGAAAGAATCCAGGGAAAGCTGGGATGGCTCAGCGGGTTAAGCGCTCGCTTTGAAGCCCCGGGGACCGAGGATCGAGTCCCGGCCCCGGCCCAGGCGGACCCACATGCCCTGCGCAGCCCTGTGCCCACCTGTGGAGTGAAACTATATGGAACACTAATGTCAACTGTGGAGACTGCTCTGGGCCCTCCCCCTTCTCTCTGTCTCTCTGTCTCTGTTTCTCTCTGTCAAAAATCAATAAAATAAATCTTTAAAAAAAAAAAAAAAAAAAAAGAAAGAATCCAATAAACAAGAAAGTTATTTTTTTATTTTTTTTATTTTTCTTGAAAAATCAAGCTGAGCAGAGGGCTAGAGTTCTTTGCAGCATCTAGCCAAGAGCTCTCCTCACTGCTGGTTTTTATTGATTTACATTGATTGGATAACAATCATCAAATGAATAGGGAAGAAACTAAGAGACATTGTAGGTTAAGTACAGGGTGGGTTATTCATTAGCATAAGCAGATTTGTTAACAGGAACAAGCAGATACTTCCACATACATATCTTTTTAACCCAAGGCCTAATAATCAATCAACTGGTCTGACCGGAATGCAGAGCTGCATGTACATATTCTTTTCTATATCTAATCACAAAGGGAGGTGTAGAGGAGGCCACGGCCTTGCCCCCAGGCCCCCAGAAACCTTTCTGTAACAGTTCCCCCCTTTTTATTTATTTAATTTGAGGAAGTGGAGTTCCACCAATACTCCTGTGATGCTTCGCATTCTGGCTAGGACCCAGACTGGAAACAAACATAGAAAAATCGTTGCTACAAAGAAATCATAATTGCAGAATATAAAACAGATTGCAAACTATCCAGGGACCAATGAAGTGGTGTCCTCAGGCTTCAGCCATGCATTGACCGGTCAGCCCTGGAGTGACCGGAGCAGGGCAGTCGTCCTTCTGTCTCTGCAGGGTGGTTCATTTTCTATATTTCAGGAGCCCGATCAGTGGCTGCCTTCTTTACCCTGGTGTGGCGCATTTACAGAGTGATGCCTGCTACTTTACAGTTTTGTTTTATGAGCTATCTTGTATTACAATTTTTCTAAAGTATAAACTATTAGTAAGGAACAAGCTGAATATCAGCCCAAGTCTAGGGCCTCTATTATCTCTACAATTGAGAAGGTTCTAGAAAATAGGTCCACAGTGAGCAGCTGAGACAGAGTAAATAACTCTATTCATCATAAAATTCAGAGGCTTATCTGTCACATCAAGGGTCACCCATGTTTTCCCCCCATTACTGTAGCCATCTCTTGGGGAGCTGCTGGGCACCTCAGACCCTGTCAGTTAACCATAGACATTTGTGGAGGAGTTGGTCCCTATTCCCTTCAGAACAGGGGACAACTCCCTCCTCACTGTCTCTTAGTTTTGCACAAGAGCATGGCTGCTTCAGGTGAGCAGGGCCCTCCTTATTCCAGAGGTCTGGGCTTTTCACCGGTAGCAAGCTCCTTTGTGTTCCTCTTCTGGGGTTACTGGGGTGGTCCTGAGGTGACAGGTTTTGGCCCATCTATTACTGTGACCAAAAGTATGGCCTTTTTCTGATCTTGTCTCTGGTCTCACTCTTTTAAATGAGAAAGTTTACTGAGACTAATTTCACTAAGCACATATTATTTCTGCACCTTTATATTTTGGCAAATTCAGGTCTTTCCCATGAGTAAATATAAATGGTACTGAACATCTAAAAGGTAATTGCATAATCTCTCTTTATCCAAGGTGGCCAGACGTCCCACTTTTGGCGGGACAGTCCCAATTTTTAACAATTTGTCCTGTGTTCCACGGTGTTTTAAAAAAGTCCCGATTTTTGGAAAGAATGCACGACAAGCTAGGGAACAGTGGGAGAATGGGAAGGGAATATTCAGTTTTCGGCAGCCATGTGGCTATTTCGCCAGGATATGAGTTTTATATTATTTTTGTTAGTTTTATAATGTTAAACTTTAATAATAACAAATAATTGTTGAGAACTCATTATCAAGAACTGCTTATCAAATTTGGCATTGTTGATCAGTTGTTAGAATTCGACCACCATTATTTGGACTTAATGAACAATGGCATTTTTTGGCATTGGCAACGACGAAAACACTTTGTAACTGTCTGTCAGACGATACACATTGTACTGCACGCTAGTGCTAGTTAAATAAGTGATATCAACAAATCAGCTATTCAGATAATTTAAGTAAGTAATTTATCTATTTATTTCATAAATACATAAATTTTCTTGAATTTAGCAGACAGTACTCGTAATTTTTATATTTTATAGTGGTGGCAAAAAGTCTAGCGCTGGCCTTGAAAGTGACACTTACAACTTACGTTATGGCAAATTCAGAGGAAAAATAATACAAGTTAGTATTGTTATTATTTGGAAAGAAATATAGGATTACAATTAAAATAATTTTTAAAATATAGTTACTTTATAACAATTAAATTAATTTAATTTATAAACTAACAATAAAATATGTTCATTTAATTATGTACCTACTTACTGTGTTTTTAAGCAATATGTATATAATAATTTATAATATAATTTTAAATTAATTTTTTTAGATTTTTAACATGAGTAAGAAAAGAGGATAGAAATTTAACGATGATCTAAGAAGTGAATTTCCTTTTATTAAAAAAACCAAAAGCGATTACATGGTAAAATGTTAGAAATGTAATGGTGAATTTTCTGTTTTGCACGGCGGGAAGAATGATATTTCAAAGCACTTGGAGACACAGAAACATAAAAGATATTTAAATACTGCTGCATCTTCCTCCAAAATACAGGAATTTTTTCGGAAAACAACTTATGGAGATGAAGAAAAATAATTAGCATTAGCAGAAGAACTTATGTCTTTTTGTGCTATTAATCACAATCATTCCTTCAGATCTATAGACTGTACATCATAAGTTGTCAAAAAGTTATTCAACAAAAAATTTGCCTCTGCTAGAACAAAATCTGAGGCAATTGTGTGTCATGTGCTTTCCCCATATGCATTTTCAGAATTAAACAAAAATCTAGAAAAAATTAATTTTATATCCATATATTCTGACGCATCAAATCATAAGAATATAAAGTTATTTCCAACCATTATTAGATTTTTTGATTCAAAAACTGGAATAAAAATTAGAATTTTAGATTTTGTTTCTTTGCCCGGTGAAACTTCTGAAATAATTTTCAGTTCCATTATTAATATTTTGGAAAAAAATAATTTAAAACATAAAATGATTGCATATTGTGCAGACAACATGAACGCAAATTTTGGAGGGAAAGCGAGAAGAGGTACAAATAATATTTTTTATAAATTAAACAAAAACCTTAAAACATTATTGGTGTTGGTTGTGCAGCGCACATAATACATAACGCCATTCAAACAGCTGCTGACTTGTTGCCCGTAGATGTGGAAAATATTGTTATAAAAATATATTCTTATTTCTATATATACACTGTGCGCGTTGAAATGCTTAAAGAATTTTGTGAAACTGTGGAAGTCGAATATCAGAAAATACTTGGATACAGTAAAACGTACTGGATAGCTCTTTTGCCAGCTGTCGAAAGAATTTTGAAAATATACGACCTTTGAAATCCTACTTTCTATCACAGGATAAATGTCCTAGAATTTTAGAAGAGTTTTTTGAAAAAGAATCTTCAAAAATTTGGCTAGAGTTTGTACACAATCAAGCAGCTCTTTTTCAAAATGCTATAAAACTTATTGAAGGTGACAAAATTTCAGTAATCGAAGTAGCAAATGAAGTTAATAATTTAAAATTTTAGTGTCAAGAGCGGTTAGAAAATAATTTTCTTCCGTTAACTATCTGTAATAGTATAAGCCAGCTAGAAGAACAAAGTACAATAAATCTTGCAGATATCATGAATCACGTTAAAAAGTTCTATAGTAACTGCATAGATTATTTAGAAGAATGGATGGTACATTACAATGATATTGAACATTTTCATTGGGTTACATTAAAACAAGAAATTAATTGGAATGTTGTGCAAAAATCATTCGATCATATTACTCAAAATTTCCCATATAGTAATATTTCTGAAAATGATCTTTTTAATGAGGTATCATTATTAAAAAAATATATTGATAAGGAAAAGGTTAAAAGTTGGGCATCCAAAGAAATCACAATAGAGAACAAATGGTTAGAAATATTTCATCATTTTGAAACAAACCATGTTCCATTCAATAATGCACTAAAAATTGTGGAATACGCGCTGTCCTTACCAGGAACTAACGCTGCAACTGAACGCGTTTTTTCTATGGTAAATAAAGTGTGGACATCAGAAAAAATCACAATTAAGTGTTGAGACTTTGAAATCCATTTTCTGTGTGAAATATAATTTAACAAATTCTTGTGAAAAATTTCATGACCTTTTAAACTATGACAGCAATCTACTAAAAAAAAAAAATCACTCAAATGAGAAATATGCCAAAGAATAAAATAATACTATACATAATTTTTTATGTATTATATTTGTAAATTGTACTTACATTGAAATTAAAATATATATATTACAACACTATTTTTGCATTCTATGAAAATTTTTGTTGCTCCATATAGACCAAATTTTTAATCAAGAACCCCCTCCCCCCCGGTCAATGGTGTCCTGCTTTACCAATGTTAAAATCTGGTCACCTTATCTTTATCTCCCTCTCCCTCCTCATCCCTTTCCCATCTCTGAAATATTCAACTAAATATAGCATATATCATGAGGGTTATGTATGGTCTATTTGTTATCCACTGCCGATGAAATCTTAATAAGGAAGTATTCTACTGTTCTCCTTGCTTGGTATAGTGGTTGAATCAGTGATTATTGTCATGTCTGAAGAAACACCACCCACCAGGGGTTACATTTACATGCTCTGTTGAAAGAGAACTTTAGTTGAAAGTGTTATAATAGTTCAGATCCTGCTGTGAAACATATGTGAAGAGACATTAACCACCTACATGTGTTAGGAATGAAAGAAACACAGAAAAACTGTGTGGTTCTACAAACTGGCAAAATAATTGAAACTTAATGAGGAGGTTCTCTGGGCAGAAAATGACCTCTTGTTATGGTGTCACTGAGTTCCCACTTTCTATCTGGTAGCCTGAAAAATGAGTGAATAAGAGCGTAAGGAGCAATCTAAACCACACCAAGCCCACATTTTGCTCAGCATTGATTACTTTTTAGGTGATCTTTCTTCCACTTAGGTATTTAAAGTTTTCTTCTGGCTTGCCTGATTTAGATTATTTTGAGTTTATAAAAGGCCAACAAAGAAACATTCTTCGAGCATTTTCATTCATTATTCTGACTATAGAATTAGTGAGCTTAAAACTACTTGTGACTCAATTTTAGTAACACAGTTGTGACAAATACCCTAAAATTCTAAATTTGTTGAATTTGGACTTCTAGGCTCATTATAAACTTCAAAACAAACCTGCCTTTCTATTTTTTAATTTTTATATTTTCGGTTTATTTTATTGTTTTTGACAGCAACAGAGAGAGACAGAGAGAAGGGGGAGGACCCAGAGCAGTCTCCATAGTTGTACCTCATCAGTTTTTGACATTGTTTCCTTCCACATAAGTGGGTGGGGGCCACAAAAGGCAGGAACGGGGCTGGGGGCTTCCTGCATGGGAGGCATGCCCCCTTGAGCCAGGATCCAAACCTCGGGAGGGAGTGGGGAAGAGGGGTAAGAACCAAACTGGGGGCCTCCCGCATGGAAAGCACACCCCAGGTCAGCATGTGGGTCTTCATGGGACTGGGCTGAGATTCAATCCTCAGTCCCCAGGGCTGCAAAACAAGTATTTAACCCACTGAGCCATCTCGGCTTGCCCAACCTGCTTTTTTAGATAGCATTTTTCTTCTACTAAGATACTGAAAGATTGAGCTTTGTATTTCTGTCTTTGGTGCTTTGTATTTCTGTCTTTGGTGCTTTGTATTGTGCAGTCTATCCAGTTGTCTAGGGTTTGTAGACTGTTTCCTGGTTCACCAGGGGCCACCACTCCTCAGTGCTTTATTTTAGGCCTGAATTTTTTTAGCCATCACTTGCTCTATCTTCTTCTCAAAAGTATTTCTGTAAAATCTATTTACTCAACATTTCTCCTATTTCTCACTTGGATGAAATGCTTTACTACAGTAAATCTCATTTTATCGTTTACCATAGTAATGCATTTATTAATGAAAGAATTTCAATTTTATGTTCATTTGACTATGTTGATTTTTTATTTTATTTTACTACTTATTTCTACCATTATCTTTCAGATCTCCCATAATTTTTTCAGATCTTGCCACATGTGATGTTACGAGCATAGAGTAGTTGTGTGTTTTTTGTTTGTTTCTCTTTTTAATGGGCTAACATGCTTCCTCTAACCCAATTTTTCAGAATTAGTGAATTGTAACTCTTGGAGCCAGTGGTAAATATCATACTCTATTTCAAAATTGCTAAAGTGTTGCTGTGAATGTGGAGCAACAGAAATGCTTAAGGCACCGTAAAATTGTACAGCTATTTTTTATATGGTTTTACTAATGATGTTAAATATATACGTATTACATATAAAAAAAGAAGTCATTTGACTCTTAGGTATTTACTGAAGGAAAATGTAAGGATCTTCTCATCATATCACAACCCTGACCTCTCAGATCTTAAAAACATTATTCATCCAAATCAGGAAATCCCCCTTTATTGGATGAAATAGACAGTTTACCTAAGAAATTGCAGACACTCATCTTTTCATTAGCTGCCTACATGAATGAGCTATGTCAGTTGGGGTTCAGAACCCACTGGGCTATTCACTTGGTATTTTTAACCTTATTTTAATAAGAATTTAAAGTGAAAATGAAGCCTACGAGAGACTTATCTTTCTTGGTGCTTGAAATTTGCTTTTAATTGTAATTAAAATAATATTTTAACCCAAAGTAAAAGAGCACCTTTAATTTAGGGTCATTGTAAAATCAACTATATAATGATGTCTATTTTGCTACACAAATATCCTCAGAGGAAACTAGGGACAAATGGTTTTGCTCCAATCTACTTTTGAGTATCAGATAGAGTAGGTGTTTCTACCGTGGAGAATAGTATTATTACCACAAGATAACAGATGTTCTTATGTGCTGAAATGAATTACTAGCAATACCCTTGCTATACTAGAGCTCTTTCTGTGTCCACCCAGGAATGTTTCCAATGGTCTTTAATGATATCATTGACTTTAACTGTGGACTGAAATACTTAGCTATAACTTTTTTAATATTTATTTATTTATTTTATTTTTGACAGGGAGAGAGAGAGAGATACAGAGACAGAGAGAGAACTGAACTGGAGGAGCTCCCAGTTCAGCATATGGATCCGCACGGGCCGGGGCGGGGATTTGATCCCCGGTCCCCGGCGCTGCAAAGTGAGCACCTAACCCACTGAGCCATCCCGGCTTCCCCAGCTATAACTTTTGAGAAGTTATTGGCTGAAATATAAAGAGTTCCCAAAACTTAACAACACTTTCACATTAATATAGAACATCCAACACACTAACCTAATCGTACAAAAATGACTGTGAATGAGAGAAATAGTGGAAAGAATGCCTTGGAATTAAAAGGAAAAAAAAGTAATCATATACATATAATCTTCATAGGCTTAAAATAAATAGCACTTAAGAAAAGAGACTTATTTCTGCTATGTTTCTATAGATATTAATACTAATGTAGAATAGATCTTTAGCATTAATTTCAGGGGGTTTATTTCCAGAAATGTGTGTGTGTGTGTGTATTTAAATTTTTTAATTAAAAATACCAAATTAATTGAAGCCTCTGAATTTTCAAGAATGAGAAAAAGGTCTCAAAAGTTCATTTGGCCAATGTCACAAGGCTATTAGGGGTTTAGACTGTCCTTGACTGTAAGTTTTTTGGCTCCTTAATCTGTTTCTATACAACACCATATGATCAAATGGTAGTTTGCATCCCAATCAAAAACTGAATTGATGCTTCTTCCATTTCTTTCAAGGTAGTCTTCAGCAATGCTTGACCTCTTAAGCAATAGTGCTGGAAAATAAGAGGATTCAGGACTCATGTAAGCCCAAATGTCAGAGTGTGTTAGTATCCTGCATGGCTGTTTTATACATTTTCCTATTTTTTCAATCTTCTAATATTATCCTGCTCTCCTCATTTTCAGCTGATGACATTGCTTTTTACTTTACTGAGAAAATTACAGCAATCAATAAGAGTTCTCTCCACATACAATATTCTACCAGCATCTGCAACTATAAACTCCTGGCCAGATGTGGACTCAGATAGCACACTTCCAGTTGTGTTCAGTACTTACGACTTTTGACAAATCAAAGACGTCACTACATAATTCTATCCTCTCCTCCACATATTTATTTTTTTTCCACTCTACTGAATCATGTAATGCATAAATTTTCCTCTATAATTCATCCTGCCATTACGGTTTTCTATCCATAAACAAAACCTTGCATTGCTCCCACTTCCCCTGCCAGTTAATGCCCTATTTCTTTGCTTTTATTTGCAACATGTTTCCTCAGAGCTTTGTTTATGCCAGGATTTTAATTTTTTTTTTCAAATTCTTTCTTAACAACAAATATGTATTTATTCCAAAGTCTTCTCCACAACACACCACTCATATCAACATTACCAACCACATCCACATCACTAAATTCTTTAGCCATATAATTTTTATCTTTCTAAAAACCATCAACAGCTTTTTATACAATTGATTATTTGAATAGATATAGATATAGATATATCTAGATATCCAGCCATGTAACTGTTCTCATTATATTAACAATGGCTGGATATTTTCTACACAGCATATATATAATCACATATGTCATAAGGTTGGTTTATGCAATAGTAAAAATCACCCCCCTGGGGAAGCTGGAATTACTCAACGGGTTGAGCGCTCACTTTGCAGCCCTGGAGCCCGAGGATCAAATCCCGGGCCCGGCCCGTGCAGACCCTATGCTGAACTGCAGTGTGCCCCCAGTTCAGTTCTTGCTGGGGCCTATGCAGGATGTCCCTGGCCCAGTTCTTGCCCTGTGCAACCCCGTGCCCACCTGTGGAGTGGAAGTATATGGAAAACTAATGCTTTAAACTATGGAGACTGCTCTGGGCCCTCCCTCTTCTCTCTGTCTCTCTCTGTGTGGTCTCTCTCTGTTAAGAAACAATAAAAATAAATCTTTAATTAAATAAATAAATAAATAAATAAATAAATAAATAAATAACCCCCCAAGCCTCAATGTATTAAAAAATTATCCACGTCACTCTCATTTATTCTGTACATTCACCCCAGATCTCCTGGAGTCTCCTCTTTGCTAAATTCTCACTCGGGAACCATGGCTGCTGGAACTACCAGTTTAGAAAAAGAGCTAGTAAATGTTTGAGACAAGCAATGACATGTTTCCACACCATCCATGTCCTCTCTATGTCCCTACTCATACTTCCTCAAACCCACATCCAATCTGTCAGCAAGTTTTTATTTTTCTTCTTTACAAAATATACCAATATCTGGCTGTTCTCTCCATATTTTCTGCTAACATCCAAGCCAACATCATCTCTTTCTTAAATTACAGTGATACGGGGGCTGTCCAGAAAGTATACAGCCATATAATATGAAAAATAGAGGCATTTATGGCTGGATGTTTTCCCATGCAACCCTCATATATTTATAACAAACAAGTCTCCTTGCTTATTTTTACCTCAAAAGTTTATTCTCAACATTGTGGCCTGAAAATTTCTTTTAAAATATGAAACAGCACTAACATTCATCCTGAAGAACAAAAAAGGGAATTCTGGTATGTGCTACAACATAGACTAATCTTGAAGACATTATGCTAAGTGAAATTAGCCAGTTACAAAAGAACAAATACTGTGTGATTCCTCTTACATTAGGTATACAGAATAATCAAATTCATAAAGATGGAAAGTAAAATGGCAATTCCTAGGAACTGGAGGGAAAGGAGAATGGGGAGTTACTGTTTAATGAAAACAGAGTTTCAATTTGGGAAGATAAGAAAGAAAAAAAATTGGAGATGCATAGAAATAATGCACAGCAATGTGAATGTACTTAGTGCCACAGAACTATATACTTAGAAGTGTTTAAAATAGTAAATTTCATGTTATATATATTTTACCACAAAGCAAGAAAGAAGAAAGAAAGAAAGAAAGAAAGAAAGAAAGAAAGAAAGAAAGAAAAAAGAAAGAAATCTTAAGTGACACTAAGTCAGTCTTCTGCATCCCTTTCTGAAGGCTTCCAGTTTCACTAAGAGAAATACCCCAAAGTCTTTGCTTTGGCTTACATGACCATGCGTTATCTGTCTGCACCCAGTAACCTCTGTGATAATCTCACCTAGTATTCTATCCCTCATTTACTTGATTTCAATTATCTTGGCCTCTATAAAAAACTATCATCTTATACTTTTTACTCTACCTGTGACTAATTCCCTCTCCACCCTATAATCTTTGGTTAAATATTATTATCTCAATGAGGTACCTCCATTCTACTCCTTGAAATGTTATATGCACTCAAATTTCTACTCACCATTAACCTACTATACATTCTGTGTAGTATCTAACACACTTTAAAATATTACGTATTTTGCTTAGTTATTATGTTTGCTCATTTATTACTCTCTCTAATCACTAGGATGTAAGCTTGTCCAAGGTAGAAAGCATTGTTTTTTAACATATTAGTGTATTATAAGTGCCATGGACAGTGCAAGACTCATAGAAAGTAGTTATTAAAATATATATTTGTTCAATGTCTAATAAATAAATTGTATTCTATTACCTCCCAACTTATATTTATATTTAATCTATCAGGCTTTTCAAACTCAATAATCTTTAAAATTATATTAGCTTTCATTTTCTAGGTGAACTTCATAAACCACAATTATTTCAGCTTTCTTCTAGGCCCTTATATCCAATTGACAATTACTTGAGTTAGAATTTACTATTATCGTTAAATCGCTTGCCTTTTTTTTAAGATTTATTTTCTTGTTTGAGAGAAAGCGAGAGAGAGAGAGAGAGAGAGATTGAGATTGAGAGAGAGAGAGAGAGAGAGAGAGAGAGGATGGAGGAGGACCCAGAGCTCCTCATACTTGTGCATCATTAGTTGTGACATAGTTTCATTGCACACAGGTAGATATGGGGCCACATGGGGCAGGAACAGATCTGAGGACCTCCCACATGAGAGGTGAAAAATAATAATAGCATTTAATTTAGAATCTCCATCCAATTATTTTAGAAATATAGACTTCTTATGATTCAAAAATAATATATAAATTATCTTGTATAGTTTAACATTTAAGGCATCCTCTAAGAAAACTCATTCTTCTATAAATGGAGGTTAATACCAATAATATTTCTACATGAGTTTTGATGGCTATTTTAAAATTGTTGTTAATAAACAACAAATATATGTCTATATTTTTTGGATCAAAAATGCATTCAATATATCCATTTCTATACACAAAATTATAAAAGTATTTATTTTGTTTTATATTTTTTAATAGCTTTATCTAAATAATTTTATAAATCCACTTTAGCACTTTCTGAAATTTATATATAGACAGACTTTTACAAAGTAAAGTCGGAGTAAATGTAAAAGATTTTGTCTTGCAATTATGTTTGCACTTTGCAAAAATGGATTTCTGATTTGTGGTTTACCCATTTAACTTCCCACTCCCTACCCAGCATCTGGGCAAGAATTGGCTCCCTGGTATGCTGTTGCAATCATTGCTTTTGAGTAACCCTGGAAGTAATTACTTGCAACCCCTACATTTGTACTGGCAATCAATTCAGATCCAGAGAAAAGAAGTTTTAGTTGAATTATACTGTTTAATGATACCGTGTTTTAGCTTGAAAAAACAATGCAGTAAGCTATATTTGAAAGCCCTAAATATTTTAATACATGCATATATATATATATATATATATATATATATCCCAGTTCTTAAAATTCCATGATGTGTGTCCTCCTTTTTCAAAATAGGGCCAAGATTTGAATGGCAAGCTACTGTTGGCAATGATTTTCTCTACTATTCTAATGATTCCAGGGCAAAATCTCATGCTTTTTAGTATCAAACTCCAGATTTATACTTTTTCTTTGTTAATTTACTCAGTGGTATGCCAGCATTACCACTATGGGTTTCCCCAGAATGCATGCATGTAGTGCAAAACTAAGTTCATTGGGACTTTTACTTATATAATGGACGTGTCACACATAATTAATATAATTATACAATGTGCTCTTTGTTGTAAATTCCATATAGCCCATTGATTCCCAAGGAATACATTCACTGATTTTTTTCAATTTTTGTAAACATAAAAAATATATTATTATAATGATTGATGAGGGCAGTTCTAACATGAATAATGGTTTATATTTTATTTACATTAATATGTAAAAAGAAAATAAAACAATTTTGTAATATGTTCAAATTTCACTTGTTTTTCAATGACATGAAACATTTGTGCTGAATTAGAGAATTATTTTTGAGTACTGGAAGAATAGCCCCTCAATTTATTGTTCTATTTACAATAAATAATATCTGTTTAATGGTGAAATTTCATGTGTGATCGGCATTATTAACATTTTCTCCATCTTTTTCTAAACCCTGGACATCCAAAAATAATGAGTAAAACCTGATTATAGCATTTGATTATTCCCATCATAAAAGCCATTCAATGTGCCCCATTTCAAAATGCCAATAGATCATTACTGAACAAATATTTCTACCATAAAGATAAAATACAAATATTAAGCTATTTATTAGGTCATCAAAATACTGTCTTTGAAATTTTACTTGATTGTTTCAAACTTGGTTCATAGACTCGGCAGCATTTGGAATTTTACCTTAGTCTACTGATAAAAATTCTAATTAGTTATTCTTCTGCAGTTTTTTAATCTTTAACATACCACTTACTGAGTTTTTCGAAAAATGGTAATCCTACCCAGCTGGTCTCTGTGGTTTTTCTAGAATGACATAATAAGTATGCTTTGATATTCAGGGTGGTTAGGTTGTTTAGACCCACGATTGTTCTTAATGGACTGTTTGTTCCAAAAACACAGTTGGTTACTAAACACAGCAAACCAAACAGCATTAGGCCAATAAAAATTTGTGGATTTATAGGTTTATAATGAATTAAACTTTGGTAAATACTATAAATAATCATTAGCACTTCTTTTTAATTTTCAGCATACTATGTAACATACTATTCTATACATTGTTGTTCAGTAGTTCAGTAATGATTTGGAATACTGTGTGACAGTAGTAAGCAGCCAGAATAATAAAATGCTCTTTGTTTAATGATTTCATTTTGGCAAAGGTTTGTTTACATACAAAGTGACTTCTATTTAAAACAGTCATTAAGCAAGGCATTTCCATTTATGACAAAAACAATCTGGCTCATGCCAGGATGGCCCTTGCCTTGTATAACATATACTTTTATAATCATCAGCTTCACTGGAAATCCAATTCTGTCTGGCCACACGTAAGCAATACAAAGTGCATGTTTAAGCAATTCACTGAAAAGTTCCAAGCAAATTAATTGGCAAATGAAAAAAAAAAAAAATCACTTTAGGGCTGGATTATGAGGAGTTATTATTTTTTAATTTAATGGGTACTTTTTAACATTGTTCATTTGTCTGTATGGAATACAATGTATAAGTAAACTTAGAACTTCTGGCTGAGATGAGATGAGGAGAGGAATTATTCAAAAACTCAAAAATTTGAGATAGCAAATTAATATTTTATAAGTCCAAAGCTTGGCAATTACTACAATAAATTTACCTCTTCTTTTTACCTTGGATATGTAAGACGAAACTTTGGCAGGTTCTGAGAATGCTCAATGGTTATCTAAACCTAAATTTAATGTGTTTTAATTTATTTAAAATGAATATGTTTTTCCAAGGATGTTTTCCCTAAAATCTAAACCCATATCATTGTTGTAAGAGGAAAGTTTTTGCATGTGTTTCTAATTCTTCTACAAACATGTTGTTAAAGTATACCATGACAAAAGTTAGCGGGTAGCCCCAAAGTGTATAAACTCTTTTTTCCATAGTAACAAAAAGGTTTCAGGGGCCAAGTAAACAAATGTGATTTCAAAATATTCAGATAGTTACAAAAAAATAAAAATAAAAAAGGAGAAGAAAAAAAGCTTTATTCAATCTGCTCAGACATTTTATTATATCTTTACTTTGTTTTTCATTTGCTCTCTCTATATTTTTTAAGCATACCTTCTTTTATTTTTTTAAATTTATTTTTATTGTTTTTGACAGAGAGAGAGAGAGAGAGAGAGAGACAGAGACAGAGATAGTGAGAAGGGGGAGGGCCCAGAACAGTCTCCATTGTTGCACATCATTGGTTTTTCCACATAGTTTCATTCCACAGGTGGGCTTGGGGCTGCACAGGGCAGGAACTGGGCTGGGGTCTCACCCCGGTGAGAACTGAAGTGGGGGCACTCCCCAGTTCAGCATATGAGTCCACAGGAGCCCGAGCTGAGATTTGATCCTCAGTCCCCAGGGCTGCAAAGTGAGCGCTTAATCCACTGAGCTATCCCGACTTCCCCTTAAGCATTTCTTCTTAAACTGCTTTTTAAAAAACTACCATTGTTTTAGTCCCTACTAAAATAGTATCCCATGTAAGTAACTTGATTAGGAGCAAGAGAAAGCTGTAAATGAAAATAAAGCTACAATCACATGGTTCACAGAACTTATTATATACTTGTATTTTATATAATTTTAGAAAGGAAATATAAATACAATCAAATCTTTGGGCATTTATCAGATATTTGAGTTTAAAGCACTCTATAAATATTTTTGTAAGTACATGATATGTCCAAAATGTTACTTCAATAATTTAGGTGATTTTTTTTCTGAAAAAGGATGTTATTTCCCTTATGAAACTGAACTTGTTTCTTTTAGCAATCTGATGACATTAAACGAGTGTGCTTTTTACTTCTTTTTTTTTTTTTAAATCATGCTCCAAACAGTATCCATTTGAGATCCAGCATGTTTCTGTTGGCTGCTTCGCACAATGCGAATTCATCAGTTACTCATTATACCTTTCCTTCAGTAAATGTTGCTAATCACTGGACCTGGAAAAGTGATAGATATGAAACTATTCAGAAACAAGAAAGCCAGGACCATATCTCTGTGCCCTACCTATCTCAGCAATAAAAAAGTAGAACTAATCAATGTAGTTATCCAAGGCCAACCAGCCTGATTTATCTAGAAGCACTACAGATGAATAAACTAGGTGTTGATCTATCTTTGAACTGCATTGACCGTTTCATTTTTCCACGGTCTGTTAGGCTAGTTACAAATCTGTCTATAATGCAAAGTAAAATGGATAGTTGAGGCAGTTATCTGAACAATACTGGCAAAATTAAGTTTGTTACTAATGTAAAAGTGAGTTGGGGGATACCTCAATTATCCATATCGAATTTCTATATTGATCACATTCACAAGACAATTGCTTGACTCATTATTTCTCTTTGCTTGGGTAGACACAGACTAAAATAATTGAAAACAATTAAACAGTAGTGTCCAGGGAACCATAAATGAGAACTTAAGTTAGATATTGTGGTATAGGGTAGCTTCATCAACAAGTATGTGTCAAATCTCTACTGTGCTAGATACTAAGAAAATTACTAGTTAAGCAGAGAAGAAAATGAATACACACAAACTAGTAGAAATGAGGCACACGTCCATGAAAAAGTTATGTGGAATGGGAACCAATTCAACAGTGAATTTCAAAATAAAAATGCTATGTTTTAAGTAATATGTTGGTCTCTTTGCAAAGCCTAGTGGAATTTAAAAAGCTTACAGTTAGACATTGGATTGGCTTTATAAAAAGGCTTCCATTATTTAAGAAAGACTGGGAAGATATCTATTGCTGTCTTTGGATGAATGAAGCAAAAGACCTCTGACCATCTTTCTTTGAAAGGCAGATATTTCTGGGAGGAGTCAGACACTTAAGAGCACTAAATCCCTAAGTCCCTTCCTTATGAAAAGTGAGTTGTCATTTTCCTCCAGAGTGACAGGTGCAAACTGCAGCACAAGACCTTTGAGTGCCTGTAGGAGATAACTGAATGGAGGAGAGAAACTGAAAATAAATTCTGCATTCACAATAGCAATTTTGCCTTGAGCCAGCTAGGTGGACTAGCAGATCCTTTAGGACCAAATAATTATTGTAGTAAAAGTGAACAAAAAGGTTAGGCAATCTCCACCTAGATTACTGAGGCAAGGCCTGTCCAATACAAGTTTATCTGATCTATTTTTTTTAATGGAACATTATCATCAGTAGGTCTGTAGTAACTTTATCTAGACCCACATTTTTGTTTCTAAGAACACACACACACACAGTACCAGAGTACTATATAAAAATGAAGAAATTCAGTATTTATATAAATCCATTTTTGTCATGGAACTATTCAACTCTTTAAAATCCTAAATAGGATGTCCGTCTCTTTATAATTTGAATGCACTGTGCAGGTATATAAAGAAAATATGTGTGATAAAACTACTAAATATGTCATAGTACCTACGATGTTAATAGTGTTAAAATATAAATAATTTCTGGATTAAATGTAATTTGCTATTCCACAACCATTAACATTTTACTTACAGAATAAAACTTAGTCATATTTAAATTAGAAATTAATATTAAGTCATATAACATATAGGAATAAACATGGACGCTTTCTGGTAATGTTTTAGTGCCTGAAAAAGAGGTCAATGTGTCATTAGAACCTAATTCTGCAATGACACATCTCTTAATGTTCATCTTCGTCACTGAAGATTGGTACTGGTGTTGGAAAGCAGAAATGACAAAACATGTTTTATTTTTCTTGGAAGCTTACTGCCATTTTTATTCCTCCACCCCTAGTGCACATGCTCACACTTCCTTAAATACTCACACAGACTCCTATTTAGAGCTAATCACAAAAGTACTAGGGCTCAGAGACAACTTATAATACACTAATTTCCTGCTTCAGACTTCCCTTATTAAAAATATTGATTTATTTCATTTGTCTCTCTGATATAATTTATAAAATCAATCAAATAAAAGTTTGGTATAAATATACATATAAACTACAGAGATTCTACTCAGTTGTAATGATAACCTTTACCATAATTGTATCTCACCCTGAATCAACCTGAATTATAACTGAGAAACTGGAAAATTTAAAATTGACTTTACTTGCTCTTTAGCTGTTACTCTTAGAAAAATCTGAACTTACTCACAAATCCTCAGAGGCAATACAATTCTCTGTTTTAATGAATTTACTTGCACCCCACTGAGAATTAATTGCTTTGGAAGCAACCCAATGATCTGACATGCTGAGAGGCCCACTGGTACCTTCTCTTTTTTTCTAATAAAGAACTCTATGGAATTAATCAACCTCCAGAGCAAGTATATCTACTTCTATATATATTTTTTCTATCTCTGTCTCTCTGGCCTTTTTATCTCTTACAAGCACATGCACACACACACACACACACACACACACACACACACACCCTAGAAAGGATTGTGAGGTTCTTGATATTCTTGACAAAACTTAAATAATTTGTTATAGAAATACAACTGGACATTTTTTTGCTATGTAAATCCACTGGTCAATTCTCTACGGTTTCTTTCTTTTTGTGAAAAAAATTAGCAACAGATTGTTCTTCTTATATCTTAATTGCTAATATCTATAACAAGAACAGAGTTTGCCATATTATTAATAATGTGTATATAATATAATGTACCACCTGGTGATTTTATATGAGGGTACAGTCTCTAAATGAATCAATTAACTAATGTATTAATGCATTAAATATTTATTCAGCAACTGTGCCGGGGCAATTGTGCCCCGTCCAGCAGGGCATGACAACGCGGCCCGAGGGGGAACCTATGAAGGACAAGAGACAGGAGACACAAAGAAATGGAGGCAAGACAGGATTCTGATCAAGCCTCAAAATTTTATTTCTGTTACAGCGGTATATATACAGTAGGGACAAAGGAGGGCAGGGCTGTCTGCTTAGTGAGGTATTTGTCAAAGGGTGATTGGTTGTGGGGTAAGTGGCAGCTCAGGATTGGTGGAGGATTCGCGGGCTCTAGCGGGCAGTCCAAGCAAGGGAGGGGTGGGCTATGCGTGGGAGATACTATTGAGTAACAAGTTATCTTTAACTTCAGGCCAGACCACAAGGCTATCTCTCAGGATGGAGTCGATTCTCAAAATGGAGTTATTTTTGTTTTTAGCCAGATTGGTCCAAGTTGGTCCCTGACAAGCAACTATTGTATGTCATCCATATTTGCCAAAAAATTAGAAGTTGTATTTAGAGGTTTTCTCAGGAAGGTAGTGCATAGTAAGAATTACTCAGATACACAGATAACTCAGATAACACATAGGAACTGGAGTATAGATTGCAACAGAGCTAATATAGTGGTTGAATTCTGCATAAATACTACTTAAAAAAAAATAAAGAGTCTACATTGCTTAAGGCCCTTAAGTGCTTTAACAGAAAGATAGAGACACAGAACCATTAAAGCAAATTAACACATATAAGGCACCAATAACAAATAGAGATCAATCATAATAGTTACAGAAAAAGTAGGTATCAAGTTATAGCCTTGGTATTTCATCCTAAAATCCACACTGTGATTTTTTGCAGCCCAAGCAGAACTGGAAGAAAACAAATGGCTTCCCAAATTATTGTTATGAAATTTTTTTTAATGCAAAACAGTTTATAAATAATATTTTTTAGTATGGAATTCTAAAAGAAATTTATCACATAACCCTTTAGTAAAGAATATCAATAGGGGAAGCCGGGATGGCTCAGTGGGTTAAGTGCTCACTTTGCAGCGCCGGGAACTGGGGATTGAATCCCAGCCCCGGCCCGTGTGGAACCATGTGCTGAGCTGGGAGCTAGCCCAGTTCAGTTCTCTCTCTGTCTCTGTCTCTCTCTCTCTCTGTCAAAAAAAAAAAAAAAAGAATGTTAATAAATATGAAGGACCTAATTTATTTCTAATTATTGTTTAATAAACTGAGAAATACTCTTTAGAGACTTCTACTTTCAGCCAAGATGGAGTAACAGAACCCGATTTACTCTCTTGTCTGAAAACAAACAAATAAACAAACAAATTAAAAACTATAAAAAGAAAAATAAATTCTCACAGAACAGACTTATTGGACATCAGGCAACAAAGATACAGTAATCCCTGAAAGATGTGAAACAGATGAAGAGAACCCTTATACTTGTCTCATCATTACTGACTATAGAGAATTTCCAGCCTGTGGTATCAGCAGAGGGAATTTGGTCAAAATATACTTAAATTAAGGGAGTAGATTTGGAAATCTCGGGAGGCCAATGTCTAGAATAGTCAGAATAAAATACTGCAGGGAAAAGAGCTGGGAGGAGAGAGAGAGTGAGAGAGAGAGAGAGAGAGCTAGAGGCAGAGGAAGGAAGGAAGAGATATTTTGTCTGAAGACAGTTTCTCAAGCCTTCAGGCTTTCAGATTAATTTGCTGGTCCTACATACATACACAGGAGAGACATGCCTGAGACTGGAGAAACAGTCACCTGAAAGGATTAGAGAGTACAATTCTCAATCTCATACAAGTCAAGGTAGAGTTTGTCTTTGGAACAGCTGAAAAAAAAGTACTCATAATGTTTACAGTAGGCCATCAGATAGAGCATTGTGAATAGATTTGCTTCAGTAATGGTCAAACAGCCTCAGACTAAATACCACCTTTGTCCTTAGTTAAAAGTTTATAGCATGAATCGAAGGATAAAATTATTTTAGGTAATATAACTGTATTACTGGGTAAGCTCATCAATATTTATAGGAGGTCAAAAATATTTAGCACCCAGCAAGGTAAAATTTTAATGTCTAACATCTGATAATAAATTACCAGGTGTATTAACTGTGGTGGTAATTCAGACTTCAATTATGAAAGAAGATTCATATAACCCCAAATAACAATGCTTATACATTTCAAAGGTGTTGTAAGAAACATTTAGAATACAACAGCATTAAAGTAAGAATGTGCATCACAGCTAAAAGCTGGTTCCCAGTGCAGTTTTGCAGAAGCAGGATCCAGTTGTTCTCTCTCTATAAGGGCATATAGAATGTGTTTTCTCCCTCCGTGGGAACCAACACTTGTGCACAGGACACTTCAGATACAAGCGGTCCAAAGTAGAGTATTAGCCTGGACCTAATATACCCTGTTGGCCAAATTCTTGTTATGTAACCAGCTTTAACGCTCTGATGATGTTGCCAAAACTAGGTACAAGCCATCAACTTATAATACATAATATTATGTATTATATACAAGCAAATGATGCTACTAAGCTGTTTAAGACAAATAAACAAACATAAAATACATCTAAAACTGGAATTTGTCCCAGAATTATAAAGCAACATAATTAGTCACTACATTTCAAGTTTTGTTCAGGAATTACTATACGGGTAATACATCTCTTGAAACAACTTAGGTTGTTCCCAGGTTGCCTAGATCCTAGAACAAGCTACTTTAATGCATCACTCATGCAAAAGACCAGGAAATCACCATTGATAATGAAAAATGTCAATCCTAAAAAGTATAGACTGCAAAAATAATATATAATAACTAGACAAACACATTAAAACCGTTATTCTAACTATCTCATATGTTCAAGAAGCTAGAAGGAAGATTAAACATGTTAAATACCGGTAGTGACATAAAAGATGAAAATGACCCAAATCAAACTTCTTCAAGAGATGAAAACTATAAGGCTTAGGTTAAAAATTATACTAGATGGGTTAACTGATAGAAATGATAGGTTCAAAGGTTAGTAAATTTAAAGACATGCTAATAAAATTATTTAAAAATAAACATACAGAGACCAAAAAAGTCTTAAAAATAATAAATAGATGAAGCCTTTGGGCATTCATAGACTTTCACCTACAGCTTGTACCAGGCACATAAAGTAACCCAAAATAGGGCATAGATTTAATGTAAAATATACAACTATGTAACTTGTAGAAGAAAATAAAACATCTTAGTAGCTTGGTAAGAAATTTTTTAGACATGAAATAAAACATAAGAAAGACTTGGAGAAAATATTTGCAAATCACATATGTAACGAATATCTAGAACATATAAGGAATTATTCAAATTCAGAAATAAAATATACTGAACAATTCAAGTAGACAATGAGCAAAAGGCATAAAGAGAAATATGGCACATGTTGGCAATTAAGCATTTGAAAGATATTAAACATCAGTTAAGTGTTAGAAAAATGCAAATTAAGGCTACAGTGAGATACTACCATACATTTATTAGAAAAGCTTAAAGTAAAAATAATGACAATACCAAAATTTAGTGAGAATTCAAAGAAAGTGGATCACTAATTCATTGCTAGTGGGGGTTGTAAAATGATACAGTCACTGGAAAATAGTTTGACCATTTCTTGAAAACTAAATATATGCCTACCTTATGACCCAGAAATCTCATTCTTGGGCATTTATCTCAGAAATGGAAGCTTATGTTCACTCAAAAACCTTTATCCAGTTGTTCATGACAGCATTTCTATTTATAATAGCACTAAACTGAAAACAAATAATATATTCCACAATAAGTTAATGATTTAACAATCTGATATATTCATTAACCCTGATCTCTTCTATTCCTAAGACCCTTCCATTACATACCTAAATAATCTTCTTAGAAAGTGCCAGTAACCTGATTTGTTTCTAATTTGGGGAAGCCATATAGTTTCCATGTTATGAATAGAACAGATTAAAAGAAGCACAGAATGTTGGAAGATATCTTCGTATACGCCTTGTGGCTGCAAGTCATGTATGTGTTCATTACATGGTTCTGCTATGAGTTTTGCTGGACAAATTCCTTAATTTCTCCCTGATCCATAATCCCCATCTAGAATATAGTAATAAGAACAGTTACTGGAAACTTGTAAAAATGAAACCAGTTAAAAATGCCTACTATCCAAGTATTTCTTTAAAATTCATTTTCCCCTACACAAATATGTAGTATTTTTATGTAAGTTATGTAATGCATCATAGAAAGCATGGAGTTAGGCTTAAAAGAAACTTGGGTTAGAATTCAGTGTTTCTTTTACCAGTGGTATGAATCTGGATATTCACTTTGAGACTCTATACTTTCATCCCTGGAAAAAAATAATATTACACCACAAGATTTTGTATTGAGTTAGTAATAAATATTATTGTATGCATACTCTAAACTCAGAATCATTGATGTCTTAATTAAATTTATTAGATTTAGACATGTGGCCAAATGAATTTGAATTTGAATTAAAATTCAACATATCTTTCTTGTTTCTGTATTGTACATAATAAGTCCTTGAAATTCTAAGCCATGTCAGTATCGGAATCAATCGAATTGACAAATAATTTTTCCCTAACTTAAGACATTTGTTTTTGTATGGAGATAAGAAAGAATTCTAGTTAGAGATGGATTTTACCCAGACAGTCTCCCAGATTAGCACTGTCAATTAGTACTTGACATATGTATATAAACAGATATAACACTTGTATGAAGAGTGAAGAAGCTTTCCTAAAGTTGTGAATGATAGAGAAAAAATTCATGATCTAGGGTTTCACAATTGCATTCAAAGGAAAGTACTGGAAGCTATAGAATAATATCTATATTTTCTAAAATTGGTGTCAGTTGTTTCTTAGTGATTGCATTTTTAAAAACTATATATATATTTTTTAATTTAAATATTACAACCATTCAAGTATCCATTTATATATTCAGAGAGTTAAATAAATTTAAAATGAATTAATATAAATATAATTAATAAATGACATATGTATATGTATGTACATTAGTGTTAATTAAAATTGATCATCTTTGCCTCTGGTAACATTATGTCACTGAGACTAATTGAAGGACAAAACTAAAATTGTTTAGTTTTTAAAGTAAAACTAATGTCACATGTTTTAAATATGTGACAAAGACAATGAGTTTTGAAAAGTAAAATTAACACTTCAAAATTTAGACTGTTTTTCTTCTGCAGCTTCTTTTCAAGAATAAATCAAGTGTATCATTTGTGTTACTTAATGATGATATTACCTTTACCTAAAGTGCTTATTTCAGTAGTCCTATTGTTGAAATTATGGTAGAGATCAAGACGTTCAATGGGATCTTTTGCTTTCTGATCTATTTTACCATGGTTCAAACTATCTGCTGTCACTAGCAGGACTTCCCACATGGAGGAAAATCTCAGTATGTTTGCCTGGTATTTGAGACAATGGGAGGGATATGCACACACCTACATATCACACACACACACACACACACACAATAAAGTTATTTTCAAGAATTTTAAGGAATTCAAATTAACAAGAGGACAAAGTACCTATTCAGCATCGAAAGTAGAAATGCAATTGATAAGCATGCTAAATATGCATTCTCACTTCAGAATTCATGCAGCAATCATTAGAGATGAAATATATGATTAGGAAAGATTATGAAAAAGAACAATGAGAATTATTTTTATTGGAGAAACAAAAACAGACGAGTTATTAAAGAAGTTTATAGACAACATATTTATTGAACTCTTCCCAGTACTTGGAAGTGGTTTTCAATTAACATCAAGAATATATAACTAAAAGGAAATAAGGCAAATATAGCAAGCCAGTTAACATAGATGTTTAATGACTTGAGACTGTATATGTTATATTTCTATTAATTTTATCAGCCATAACAATATTCTACATATGAATACTATTTTATATTAAAATAAACTTCTAAAAGTATTATGAAATATGGCTATAAGACAAATTGCTCAGGATATCTAGAAATGCAAAAATAAAAAGACTCAAAATACCATTTATTGCCTGAGCTATGAAATAGCTCCAGTTTCTTCAAGTAAATGAGAGAAATAAAATCTCTAGAGGCATTGAAGGAAGATGAGGTAGAATCATTATTGATTTTTATTCTTTAATTCTTCTGGAATGTACCACTTTTGTTCTATTATTATATTGCAGTCCTTCCCACTAAATGAGTGGTGTTTAACTTCTCATTCTTTGACTTTGGTCTGGCCATGTGCCTTCAATCAGTAAGTGGTTCTGATAATGGGATATAAAACATCATGTACATTTGTAATTGCTCTCTTGCAAATCTACTATCATTATAAAAATAGCATGTCCCAGGCAGCAAGCCTGCTAGTCAAAAAAAAGAGAGATATGGGGAGCAGAGCTGCCATAGACAACCCACAGAACTGCAGCCAAACCCAACAGGCTTGCAGATATGTAAGAATACATATTTTTATTGTCATATGCACAAAGATTTTGTGTGTTTATTTTTTTTCCAATAACATTATTTAGACAAAGTTAACTGGTACAAGAAGTGACGTGCAAAAGACTATAAGTTCACAGGCCCATAGTTAAAGAAGGAGTTAATCCAAAAGAGAACTGAAGATTTAAGAACTCATATCTTGACTAAGATGGAGAATGGCATTCCTTTGCTGATGTAATTATCAGAAGGACCAATTTTTCTAGGGACATTCAAACAATTCATACAACTGTATTGTGAGAAACGATTAAAATGCCAGTGATTATTATGACTTCACTTATATGTGGAATATAAAACTGAAAGCAACAAAGAAACAAAACCTCATGGACATAGTCAATAGTTTTGTGGTTACCTGAGGGTAAGGGGGGAGAGGGATGGGAGAAGAGGGATGGGGACCTAATATATGGTAATGGAAAGAAAGCTGATTTTAGGTAGTAAATACATATTGTAACACAAAGTACTGTAGAATTGTACACCTGGAATCTATATAATTTTTATTAATCAAAGTCACCCTAATAAATTTAACAATAAAATAAATAAATAAATAAAATGCCAGTGATTATATTGGCAGAAACATATGGAAAAGATTCTCACTGAGTGATGTTTGTATATGAGCTTGTCCCAAGTCCCATGGCAGAGGATACAGCTTTTAACCTCAAAACATCTTGGACTCGTACCTTTGTTGTTAAAACCAGGCTATGCTTTTGACTTGACATGAAGAATTACAAGAATCACCCAATAAGTTAACACCAAGGCTTAATTGTAATTTATTTTCCTCCATATATTGGGAAGCACCTTGGATTTATACATAAGTGGCAGTTTTGTTTGTTTTTTGTTTTTTGTTTTTTCTATGACAAAAGAGAAAGACCTAGTAAGTACTCTATTAAATGACCTCTGTTGGCATGGCTGGCTGGCTTTGTTCTCAGAAATAGGGTGAATCAAAAGTAAACCAAAATAAACCTTATAAACAAGCAAGCTCGACTCAGTATCACTTCTGTCCCTAATTGAATTAAAACAAACTTGTCCCATCCTGTTTACCAGAATTAGGAGTAACTGTCCTCTGGAGAAAGACAATATTATTCAGAATATCTATGACTTTTCATGCACAATATATGCTATGCAATCAAAAACAACCATATATGCTAAAAAATAAAATAATGGAGAATTTCACTAGGATAAAAATTATTGAAGAGAAAAATGCAATAACAAAAGTAAGAACTAAATAAAAGGGCATAACCTTATATTAGAGACAGTTGAAAAGAGAATTACTAAACTTAAATATAGATTGCTACAAAATATCTATATTGAAGCATGGAAAACAAACAAACAAAAAAGGAAAACAGAGGAACTGGTATAAGAAATATATGAAATCTTATGCAAACATTAAGGTATGAATAATTAGAATCTCAGGAAGAAGATTATAAGAAAAAAATCTTTAAAAGATAATAGTTAATAATTTTCAAATGCTGATAAAAGTTATCAAGCCAATTAGTTAAGAAATTCTATTACACATAAGTTGGATAAATTTTAAAAATTAGACACATATTCCAAAGTAAATCTGCTAATAAACAGAAAATCTTTAAAGCACTTTGGGGAAAAGACATTACATTTAAAGAACTTGCAATAAGACTTATTGCTGATACCTCAATTAACACAATACAAAGGACTATGAAACAACACCTCTAGATAGCTTGAAGTGATTGCTATAGTGAATGGCAGTACACTTCCCAGATGGATCCCTCTGCTAGAATCGAGGTTCTCATTCCCCAGCATAGCTGATGGTACACAATTGAGTCTACATAGAAAATACTTCCAGCTAAAGGTATCTGCCTTACTGAAGCTTATATTAGCTTACCTGGAAGAGCCCACATTAAATAATTGTTGATGGTAGATAAACAAATATTCCTTTTACGTGCTTCAAATAGAGATGACTATACTTTTCCTCTCAGAACCAGAGCTCCTGTTAGATTCACTATGGCAATTTTTTTTTTTAAGATTTATTTTTATTGTTTGACAGAGTGAGAAAGACAGACAGAAACATAAAGAAGAGGGAAGGCCCAGAGCAGTCTCCATAGTTGTACATTGTCCATTTTCAACAGAGTTTCACTCCACAGATGGGTACAGGGTTGTTCAGGACAGGAACTGAGATGGGGGCCTTGGCAAGAACTAAACTGGGGGAACACCTCAGTTCAGCATATGGGTCTGCATGGGCCAGGGCCAGGACTCGATCCTAGGACCCCAGGGCTGCAAAGCAAGTGTGCAACCTGCTGAGCCATCCCAGCATCCCTCTCCTTCTCCTCTTTTTTTAAGATTTATTTTATTGTTTTTGACATAGACAGAGACAGAGAGAGAGAGAGAAAGAAGGGGAAGAGCCCAGAGCAGTCTCCATAGTTGTATGTCATCAGTTTTTATATGGTTTCATTTCACACAGGTGAGCTAGGGCCATGAAGGGTGGGAATTTGGCTGGGGGCCTCCCACATGGGAGGCATGCTCCCTAGAGATGGAAGCCAAACCGGGGACCTCCCACATGGGAAACTCTCCCTGGCGAGAACCAAACTGGGGGCCTCCCACGTGGGAAGCACACCCCAGTTCAGCACATGGGTCTGCATAGCTGGGGTCGGGACTGGGACTCAATCCTCAGATCCTGGGGCTGCAAAGTGAGCACTTAACTTGATGAGACATACTGGCTTCCCCTGAGGCAATTCTTGCAGAAATACAGTTTCGTTTTTCTCTCTGCAATTTTTTTTCCTTCCTTCTTCTCATGTATTCTTCCTAAAAACACTCTCTAACAAAATTCTTATAAGCAACTCACCTTCATAACACAATACAATCAAATCACCATCATAATATAATTTTCTCTTTGGGGGGGGGTGATTCCAAACTAGAATTCAAAATTAAAAGGTGATATAAAGGTATTTTTTCATTATTATCATTAATGAATTTGACATAAACAGCAAATGAGATTTTTTTTTCTTTTTTACTAGCAGATTTGTCATTAGCAGTATTGCACTAAAAAAACAAACAAACAAAATATTATAGGTATTTGTAGGGAAAACAAAAAGTATTTCCAAAATCAAAACAAAAATATAAGTCAAAATAAAAAGCAATTGAAAGTGTATGTAGATAAGTCTAAATGATTCTTAACTTTTTACATGATAAAATAGTGGCTTGTGGGGGTTGCTTGTAGGTATAGTAAAAATAATAACAAAAAACAAAAAGATGTAAGTGGAATTAAAGTGTTGTAATACCTTAATATCATCTGTTAATTAGTATGAGTGCAAATATATATTTATGTATAATAATTCAAATATTCATAGTATAAGCCCTAGAGTATATACTAAATAATAATAAAAGAATAAAAAGCTAGTAACTGATAAAGGTAAATGTAATAATAAAAATATGTGCTTATTGTAAAAGATGACAAAACAGAAGTAAAGTAACAGAAGAGTTGGATCAAATAGAGAACAGATTCTAAGGTGGTCATTATAAACCTAAATATAAGTAATTAACTCAAATGTAAATGAACTAAATAGTCCAATTGCTACAATTGCTAGACAAAGATTGTTCAGGATGGATTGAAAGATGAGGTTTTTGTTTGTTTTTTTTTTTGGTTTGCCTTTTGTATTCTTAAAGATTTATTTTTTTTATTTTTGACAGAGAAGGAAAGAGAAGGGGGAGGGCCCAGAACCGTCTTCATAGTTGCACGTCATTAGTTTTCTGCATAGTTTCATTCCACAGGTAGGGACAGGGCTGTGCAAGGCAGGAACTGGGCCAAGGTCTCACCCTGGTGAGAATTGAATTCGGGGGCACACCACAGTTCAGCATATGAGTCTGCACCGGGGCCTGAATTCAGTTCTTGGACCCCAAGGCTATATGATTAGTACTCAACTCGCTGAACCATCCCAGCATCCCCAGAAATATGAGTTTTTTAACAAATATATATGTTGTTTATAAAAGAAACCTCTGCAATATAGGGAACAAGAACTGTTGAAAAGAAAAAGTTGGAAGTTTGAAAATAGATCCATCATACAAACATTAAAAGAAAGTTCATGTAAATATATGATATCAGAGAAGATAAATTTTAATGCAAGAAATAAAGAAGGCTATGCATAATGATAAATAGGCAGTCATCTAGGACTATTTAACAAGTATGTGTGTTCAGTAACATACCTTAAACCAGAAAAATAAAGCAGAATTTGGCAGAACTAAAAACAGATTAGAGAGAATTACTGCATAATCATGAAAGGAGATATGAGTAAATGCTCTCATACTCAGAGGATCTGGATTTAGTAACATAGTTATAAATATAATAATATTCTCCTTATGAGAATCTAGTGCCTGATGATCTGAGTTGCAGCTGAGGCATTCATGCTATTGCTGTGTAGTGACTGCAAATACAGATTAACATTAGCTGAAAGGTTTGACTGCACCGAGACCATACATAATAAATCAATTGCTTGCAGACTCATATCAAAACTCTATCAGTAAGTGGCAAGTGGCAATTAAGCTGCATCTGGCACTTGATGCAGAAAACAATTCCCCTCCCCTCCCACACACTCCCCGTTTGTGAAAAAATTGTCTTCTATGAAACTGGTCCCTAGTGCCAAAAAGGTTGGAGATTGCTGAACTATATGATAGACAGTATGGGATTTGACTATACAAATATTTTGAGGAAGGCATAATCTTCAGCAGTAGGAAGAGCAGAAACCATGGCAAATTATTATACTCGGATACTTGGCAAAACCAAGTATTTTTCTGGAAGCCAAGAATTAACAATGATTGATCTTGTAAACTTCTTTACCCACACATATTGCTACAATCTAACATCCATGAGTGGGTAAAGCATGGACTATGTGGATGAAGACATTATCCAAGTATAATATTAAGTATAATTGTAGATTTCGCTTTTCAATTGAATTGCTTTAAGCAATGTTAAAAAAGATATTATTCTCTAACAAAAGTGTAATTTGCATTAGCAATATGTTTATTTTTGATGTTTCTATGATTTCTACAGCTTTTTTTCATTTAATAGAAATTCATGGAATTACAAAAATGTTATTTTCCAAGTACTTATCAATACCAGACAATATGGCTAGTTCCAGCTTAGGACAATTATCAGTTAATTTGGCATCTATTTAGTAGATTTGCTCCCAAATTACAAGGCTTTTTAGACTAAATAGCATTTATTTCATGAGTTTTTCATAAGTGCTCATCTGCACGTATGAAATTCTCTTATGATTCTGGTTTCTGAACGTGCATGTTAAAATTGTGGGGCTGAATCTGTTTAATAGGTTTCAGATTCTGGGTAATTTACTATATTCTAAAGTCACTTTTAAAGTTTTAACTCCCATAATTAGGGTTTAATTACTTTAGTAAGGATTTGTATTACTCACTCACCACACTATGCCTCAAATGAGAAGCATGACCCAGAAATGGAAATGCAGGAAGATTCTACTAGCAATTTTAGTTTATTAGTACATAAATTCATAAGTGAGAAAATGGAAAACAAAACACAACACAACAACCAACATAGAGTTAGTTTGTATAGGTTAGAAAAACATGCATAGTTTAGCTGTCATACTTAATATAATTACTTAATGTAATA
>PVKE010011205.1:0-40776 GCA_004027555.1 Craseonycteris thonglongyai
GTTTTCCACTTCATACTTCTCTAAAATCTTCACAAATACTGGAATGAGAGGCATGACAAGGAATAAACCAATAACAAAGATAAGGGAGGGCATCACCAAAGATGAGCTACAGGGATTTGTGGAAGATGAAAGTGGACAGAAACGTGTTAGCAGATAATATCAAAGAAATAAGACTTACATGACCTGGAAGAATCCAGACAAGGCTGCAGACTATGGACCCTGGCCTGCCTTTCTGACTCCTCAGGGGGTGGAGGGGGAGGCTTTGGGCATCAGGGAGGCACAAATGCTAGAGAGCAGGTATGAAAGATGGGGCTGACAACAATGGGGCCAATTAAAATGCTGTGAATAGAGCAAATGACCAGGTGACATTGCCACTCTTGTCTCCAAGTACTCTAACCTGTTCTCCTTCCTTGAGTTAAAGGCAGCTCAATATTTATCCCTTGACACAAAAGCAGAATAGTTTTTAACAAAATTGGAGGGAAAGTTTGCCAGTTGTTTAAGTTCTGGTTAATGGAGAGTCTGTATATGTTCCTAATCCATTGCTTGTTTCAGGTATTGTAAATATACCCCCACCCTCATACTGTGTCACATGCTCATTATTTTTGCCTAAAGTGCAAAAATGGAAAAACAATTTTAATATAATCAAATGGAAAAACAATTTTAATGTAATCAAATTAATCATTTTCTTTCTTATGGTTTGTTTATGATTTTTAGAACTTTTTAAATCAACTTTATTCAGGTATGGCATATACATAAAGGACATCCATTTTGTTGTACTGTTCAATACACTTTGACAAATGCATACATGTGTGTAACTACAACCACCATCATGACGTAGACTATGTCTGTCACCCCAAAATGTTCCTTCATGCCCCCTTCCAGTCACTCCTCACCATTTCCAACTCCAGGCAAATACAAATAAAAACAATACTTTCTCCCACCGCAGATTTATTTGCCTCTTTTAGGAGTACATATATAAGGAATCATAACTGTATAATTCTTTGTGCTAGACTTCTTTCACTTTCATTAAAAGGTTGAATTGTGTTGTTTTGATAATTAGTAATTTGTATCTTTTCTTATGAATACCTCACAATTTGTTTATCCATTCACCTCATGGACACTTAGGCTGTTTCTAGTGTTCTCTTATTGTTATTAGACTTTGAACATTCATGTAAAAGTCTTTTTCTGAAGAAAAAAGTTTTCATTTCTCTTTAATAAATACCTTTTATTATATGGAAAATGTATGTTTAACTTTATAAGGAACTTCTAAAGTGTTGTCTACAGTGGTTGTACCATTTTACACTCCTGCTGACAAAGTAAGAAAAGGGTATTAGTTTCCCCATATTTGTGCTAAGGTGTCGTATGATTAGGTTTTAAGATTTCAATATGTATAGTAGGTATTTATTGGCATCTCATTGTAATTTAAATTTTTATTATCCTGAAGACTAATGATGCTAAGCATATTTTAATGTCTTTATGACTATCTATATACTTTCTTTTGTGTAGTATTTATACAAATCAGCCCTTGTTTTGCTGGATTGCTTGTCTTCTTGCTATTGAGTTGTTAGAGGTCTTTATATATTCTGCATAAAAATTCTTTGTTAGTTTTTGTAAATATTATCTCCCAATCTTTGTCTTGCCTTTGAATATTTTAATGCAATCTTTTGAAAAGTAGATATTTAAGAGTGTCATCATCAAATTTATTTTATTTTATAGTTCTGGGAAACTATTTTCCTACTGCAACCTCATAAAGACTTTTTCTATATTTTTGTGTAGGAGCGTAATAGGTTTAAGCTTTTGGATTTAAACTAATGAAACATTTCATGTAAATTCTTATAAATGGTGTGAAATAAAGGTCAGGGTTCAGTTACTTTCCCATAGAAATATCCATTGTTCCAGAGCCATTTGTTCAATGACCTTCCTTTTCAACATTGGGAATATTTGTCCCGTATTTATTTTTTTCAGACTCTGTACTAGTTCATTAATCTATACATTAGTCCTTAAGCAAAACTGTTACTGTAGGCAGAAAGAACAGGGCCGTAGAGAAAGGGAGAAAAGAAACGAGGATCTGAGGGAAGACAAAGAAAAGGAAAGGAAGGAGGATCTGAGGGAAGACAAAGAAAAGGAAAGAAAGGAGGATTTGAGGGAAGACAAAGAAAAAGAAAGAAAGGAAGATCTGAGGGAAGACAAAGAAAAGGAACAAAATGAAATCATTCTCAAGAAAAGGTGCAGGTACCAGACTAGTCAGAACTAGATTATGGTGACTCAGAAAGCCATCTTGCCCCTCAAGGTGAACTTTAACTAATTGTGGTGAATTCTAATACTGTTAGCATTTTGGACAGGGAACAATCTCCAAGCCCTGTATCACCATGGCAGTTCCCACAGGGCTAAATAAGGACAAGGAAGTTCCACCACTCAACAGGAAGGAGTGGTCAGCCCCAGTGTTCCTGGTGATGCCTGGGACACCATTGCTAAATTGAACATTTTGTGCCCTCATTGGAATAAAATCCTACATCTCTTTGTTCTTCCTGCAAATGCTCTTCTTTTGGGTCTGCCTGCTCTCATTCCATTTTTAGAGTGTATTATTTCCAGAAGTTTTTTTGTTTGTTTTTTTCCAATAAAGCCACTGCCCTCCTGGCTTTGCTTGCTTGGCTTATTTGGTGTGTCTTTGAATCTCTTTCCTGAGATAACAAGAACCCATTCTTCAGCAACAAAACCAAACACCCAATTCTTTTTTTTTTTTTTTGTATTTATTTATTTATTTATTTTTATTGTTAAATTTAATGTGGTGACATTGGTTGGTAACAATTAGATAGTTTCCATATGCACAAGTCCACATCACATCATTCATGCATCGCACTATGTGCCCACCACCCAGAATCAGTTCCCCCACCACCACCACATATCTGGTACCCACTCCCACCTCCCCCCACAGCACTCCCTCCCCCGTCCTCCCCTCTCCAGGTAACCACCAAACTATTGAGTGTGTCCATAATGCCAATTCTTGATTAATGTAGCTATACAACAAACTTAAAATCAGGTAGTCAATCTTCCAATTTTGTTCTATTGTTAAAGTTGTTTTAGCTATCACAGATCCTTTGCATGGGCACATAAATTATAGAATTTATACAAAAATCTTGCTGAGATTTTGATTACAACTGTGTTGAGTCTATGCACAAATCTGAAGAAAATCCACATCTTAGCAATATTGAGTCATCTAAGAACATGGAATATCTCTCCACTGTTAAAAGTAGTCTGTAACATCTATTTGCAATGTTGTACAGTTCTCAGTGTACTGGTTGCGCACACATTTTGTTAAATCTATTCTCAATTATTTATTGTTTAATACTACAGTAAATAATATTCAATAATTTTATTTTCCAATAGTTCTTTGCAAAAATACAGAAACTTTGATTTTTATTTTGACTTGTTTTACCTAGAGGCCTGTTTAAATACCCTCATTAGATTTTGGAATATCCCCTAGAATTTTCTACATAAACAATTATCATCTACAAATAACAGCTTTACTTTTTCCATTTTAATTTGCACATGTTTTATTTCTTTGGAATGCCTTATTGCACTGATTAGCACTTTTTGGACAATGTGAAATTCAGGGGGTGATAGCAGACAATTTTACTTTTTTTCTGATCCTAAGGAAATGACATTCAGTTTCACTTACCTGTAGATGTTATCAGATTGAGGAAGCCCCCTTCAAATCCTAGTTTACTGAGAGATTTTTATATGAATGAATGCTGAAGTTTGTCAAATGTTCTGTATATATTAAGATCACATGTTGTTATCTCTTGTGTTCTGTTAATGTTGAATTATGTTGTTTGATTTTTTTGAATGTTAAACCAACATTATATTCTGAAAATCAACTTCACTTTGTCAAATGTATTATCCTTTATCTGTGTTGCTGTATCTTTCCATCCCTTATGGTTTCTGCTTTTAAATTTTTTATTTTTGAAGTCTCTATCAACGATACATCACAGACACATTGTACTCCTACACATTTCTAATGCTTTAATAATTTGACTTTTATATCTAGAATTTTAATCTAGAATACATATTTGTATGTGGTGTTAGGTAGTGATCCAGTGTTGCTATTCCCCATATCATAAAACCAGTTTTCCAAAACTGTTTAAGAATTTGTGTCCCCTCCCTTTATTTTTTCTGTGACCTTTATTATATATCATAATTACAAATATATGAGTCAGTGTCTCTCTTACCTATGATGTTTCATTGATCTATTTCTCAGTCTTTTTTAGAAAACCATACTGTTTTGTTTTATTATTTTACTATAGCTTTGTATCACATCTTACTTTCTTATATGGGGATGAACCCCTTCACACAAACTTGAATTTTCTTTTATAAATTTGATCAGTTTTTCTTAGACTTTTATTCTTTGATGTACATTTTATATTAAGTTTACTGAGTTAAATAATAAATCCACCTGGATATTATGGTGAAATGAAATTATATTTATAAACTAAATAGAGAGAAAATGTACATACAAATAATATTTAGTCATTCCATCCAAGAACACTTTTCATTTATTCAAATTATCTGCTGTGTACTTTCCTCACATTCTAAACTTTTCTTATAAGCAGTCTTGTTACTTTTGATTAAGTTAATTCTCATATATGTTACAGTTTTTACTGATATTGTGAATTGCATTTTACTTTTTACTTATAATTCTCAGCTGATTATATATATATATATATATATATATATATATGGCAAACTGCTAAATTTTCTTTAAAATAACAATAGTTTCATTCACTAATTTTTATTCTTTTCAGTATAAACACATTATCTAAATATAATAACATTTTAATTTTCTCTTGATTGTATCATTTTCTTTTCAATAAATTCATTTAAATCATTAATTTTTCCGACATGTTTTAATATGTTTAACTCACATTATTGTTTTAATATATTTTCTACATGCTTTATATTTTCTACATGTTTTAATATATTGAACTGAAATCATTAATTATAAATATTTTGTAATTTCCATTTTTATTTACTCTATTAGTAACATTTAAAGAAGTGTCTATAAATTTGTGTGTATATATATGTATATATATATATATATATATGTGTGTGGTTACAGTTGTTTGGGTGTTTTAATTTCTAACTGTATAGATTTTCAATGAACCAAAAATCTGAGTTGATAATTTCTCTTAAATTGTCAGAAAAAATGATATGAATGACATTAACCTTTAAAGGTTTCTTCAGATATAAGTAAGAAAGGGAGTGGACTGCTCTGATTATCTCTTTTGGCCCCCAGCTTCCGTGTAGGTTTGTCAAATGGGAGATAATGGCAAAAGATTAGCATGAAAGAGGAGAGAGAGGTAGAGGTATTTATTTCTTTCCTGCTTCATTGCAGTTCTGCATTGTCTGCATCCCTCTATGGCTAGAGCTCTTGAATGATTTCCCTTCAACTTTATGCATCATCAGAAACCAGGCACAATATTTTCTCTTCCTGACTTTTTGGACTAAGGACAATCATTCTTTCCTGCTGTTGTTAGTTGTTGGGAGTCTCATCACCCTTTGACAATTTCCCTAACTCTGTCCACATGCCTGTACACAATTAACTTTTTATTTTCTTTTTTTTTTCTATGTGAATCCTTTTTGAGTATTTTGCAAGATCCTAAAGCACTTTTGGTGCATTATATTATCCCTTCCTTGAGCAACATTTTACTTCTGTTTGGAATTTACCTTCTTGTATGTTAGTACAAGCAACCGAAAATGGTACAAGAGGGCTATGAGAATATAAAGCATTCATGTGTAAGTCAACGGCTCCAGGTTGAAAACTGTTGCATTTTCTTTTTTTGCCAAAGGAAGCTTAGATCATTAAAATTATAAAAAGACCTTCCTCTAGTGTGATATGAGAATTCAAAATTCTCAGATTAATCTTTGCCTAAATGTCTTCATCCAAGATCCAAATTATACACTTTATCTGGCAATACCTTTACTTAACAGACAAGCTTTTAAAAATATATATATTTTTATTGTTTTCAATAGAGAAAGAAAGAGAGAAGGGGGAGAGCCTAAAGCAGTCTCCATAGTTGTACATTAGTTTTCAACATAGTTTTGTTCCACAGGTGGGCACAGGGCTGCGCAGGAACTGGGCCAGGGGCTTGCTGCATGGGAGACACGTCCCTGCAAGCTGGGAGCATCCCACATGGGAAGCTCACCCTAGTGAGAACCAAACTGGGAGCACACTCCAGCTCAGCATATGAATCCACACAGGCCAGGGCCAGTAGTCAATCCTTGGACTCGGGGCTACAAGACAAGTGCTCAACCCACTGAGCCATCCTGGCATCCACAACAGATCAGCTTGGTGTGATGTCTATTACAACTAAGAATTGTGTACATCCAGACCTTATATCTAATTTCTATCCATGCCCTCTCAGTGGCTAAAATAAAGAAAGATTTTTCATAAGGCCACCTTAGAAACTTGCAATTCTCTGTCTATGCCTTGAGTTAAGAGGATAAACTTTAAGCTTCTTTTTAAATTCTTTTGTAAGCCCTTCTTACAGGTAGAAGCAGTTGCCCCACCATCACATCCTATGTAATCACCATTATCACTGCAGCAATTAAGCACCTCAACCACTTGATCTCCCTTTACTTTGCCTTAACCTGTAATTCAGCCGATATCTTCACCAGTGATAATTTTAATAACTGTAATCATGGATTATCAGTGTCCTCATGGAGATTGTCTGTATGTTATTTAAAAATATGAGCAATTATTTTCCATAATTCCATCTTCTAAGATATAAGGGGATGCTATTTTGGATCCTAATAATTCTGAGTTACAGTCCCTTCAGCAAAAAAGATGGTGTACTTTAAAGGGACAATTTACAGAATTGTGGACAACATTAGATACCACCAATTGGTGGTTTTGTTCTCCTATAACTAGCTATCACCATTTCTGGGCATAAAACAGCTCACATGCAATGCTTACTCTTTACAGCAGTGCTTCTTAGGCGTGTCCTTGGTTCCGATTTTCCTCTAAAATATGACCTCATGACTAACATGACTATTATTAGTATAGCATACAGTCTCTTCAACAAGAAGCAACCCCCCCCCAAAAAGAAAAAAAAAGTTCTTACTTTTCTCTATGGATAAATATCCATTTGTATATTTTCTATCATTTTTAGAAGTCTATGTTTAACGGATGTTTTTCAGTATGCCTCAATTTGTCATCAAGACACAGACATCTCAGTGCTACTACTATTCTATGAACTTGGCCATAAATTAAAAAATCCTTCATTAGAAAAAAGGAAGACCTGTGATAGGGAGAACTTACAACTTCTCAATTTTCTTTATTTGCTCATGTATTTATTAATTCATGCTTATGGCAGAAGGTATCAATTTTAGAAGAATGCACTGTGTTGAATTAAGATGTATATTTGTTTAGCAACTACTTTTGTGAAATCCTGGCTGAACTGGATTGAAGAAGGTGATTGCTTACCCACAAAAGTCCAGAGTGAAAGGTTGATAGTATTTCTTTTTCTAAACCAAGCTACTTAGAGTAAAAAAATGTTTCATAACCTAAAAAATTAATCAGGCTTTGGGTAACTTGTCTCCCCACAGTTTAGGGTAATAAGGTTGCTGATACAACTTGAAAACATTTATCCATTTCAAATGTGCAACAGTGATAAGTCTATTTTTTTGGTGATAGAGTTTTTCCTATATTTATAACTCTGGTCCAAATATTCCTGAATTCTGATAGGCTACACTAGAAACTCAACCAAAAGACCTGAAGCTAGGTGTTAGTAACAGGCAAATCAAAGTATATTCCATCAATACAGATCATATTTTCCAAATAGCTTTTAGTAATTACCTACAGTACAATGATTCTGTATTGCAACAGACAATCTCACATTATGATCCCAATACTATCTGGTAGAAGAGAAATACAGAGCTGAATTCCTGTGCTGTGAAATCTCACAAGTGGGCAACACAAATCTGTCCAGTGAACACAGTCCCTTGAGTTACTTTGATCCTTCTTATCCTACAAGGCCCAACTCAAAACTCTTTTTTATCATAAATTCCTCTCTAGAAAGTATTCTGCATAGCCATCATTTGGTCCTTCTCCTTCAACTTTTTTTTTTTTTTTTTTTACTTTACTCATTTGATATGTTAACCTGATGAAATCTCCATCAAATTTGTACTTTTAACAACTTGGCATTAGTGTACCTTTCATTGTAAGCTTCTAAAGAACAGCCAGATAGTGCTGACATAATAATGCATGCATTGCAAGAACATAAATGTGTAGTAAAAAACTATGAATAATTATTTGCCTCTTTTATCATTCCATTTATAATTGATAGCATCTACAATTCAAATTTTCTTGGATATTAGATTATTTTCCCAAAAATATTCTGAGAATGTAAGTTTATATTTATTCTTTATACAATGTCGGTAAAATCTGTGGGATAAGCCTTTCTATATTCTACCATTTAGCTGCCAGTTATTAATTGATCTTTACTTCATTACTAAGGAAACACTTTGAAAAAAAACCTCTCATTCTGTCTTCTACTTTGCCATTTTCAATTGACCTTAAATAAATTGCATCATCTCTTACCCAAAGCAATATGATTTTTTACATCATATTTTTGTTTCTGAATATATAAAACCAAAACTTTATTAAGGAATACCTAATTATACTCCTTGATATCTCAGGTAGTTATTTTTCTCTGCTCTTAAACGATGAGCTCTGAATTTAAGAATTATCTTATTCTCTTTTATACCCTCCCTTCTTCTACTCACATACTATGTGCCTTACTATATAAGTGGAAAGGCACTTTTTATGAATACATAGAAACCTTTAAATGAAATGGGACACAAAACAGTTTCTATGAAGCCAGCAATGGGTTTATTTTCAGCCAGGATAAACTCTGAAGGTACCTGTGTACACTTATCATGGTCACCAATCTTACCAAGTGGTTAGTAGGCCATTGATCTACTACGTTTCTGTCTTAATCTCCTTCATCTTTCCCACTCTCTTATCCGTCTTTTCTTGTCACTAGGCGGTCAACATAAAGTAGATATTACTCTGGCTGAAGTTTCTAATTTGGGGATCGTAAAGTTGTCATTCAAATAATTTAAGGACTTCTTAGAAGCTATTTGGCTATAATATATAGCCTGATAATTACTGTCATGTAAGGAGCTAAATGTTGAGGGTATCTTGAAAGTTGGTCTCAAATCTATTACTTCACTTCTTTCCAGTCATATCCATTAGGATGGTCCAAAGACCTGGTTCACATTTTCTTTATGTATTGCTCTTTAATTATACGGGTATTTCATCTCCATACTTCTTTTTGTCATTGACACTAATAGTCATATATGAACTATTCTCTCTAAAAGTATAGGTAGATACTACATTTTAAAAGGCACATATAATGTTGCATTTTAATACTAGTAGGAATAAAGAACACTTTCCTATTTCATTCCTGACTTACGCTGGCATGAGCCATTTATTTTATATTTTTTGTCATCTTCCCACTTCCAACTCCTTGCATCTATCTTCCATTCTCCATATATTTTAGTCCTCATTGCCCTCATACTATTTCCTCTTCCACTAAAACTCTGTTATAAAATAAACACAACTCGCAACATTACCATTCAAGGGTCATTTGCTATATAAGTCTCCTCCAAACTGGAATTATTTAGGACAGGAGAATATTATTTCCAGTGAGAAGAAATGTGAGACACTGAAACAGATGAAGAGGGAAATCTGTTGGCCTGAGAGATTATTTTGGATTTAAGAACAGTATTCTATTCTCTCTAATGTCAACCCTGTAACCACAGCAGAATTTTGGGGAATAGTGTTTTGATGCAAGAAATCTATGAGGAGGACTTCCTCATGCATCCAGAAAAATAGAGGTTCCCACAGAACCTACCTTCCTAAACTCTGTCATGGGAGTGGAAGAAATTGTCCTTTTCAACCACAGAGAAAGTCTAGCTTGCCCAGAAACATGATTACTTACTGTGTCTCAAAATAGAGGCTTCTGACTTGCCATCAAAAATGTTATAACCATGTTGTTGGTGATTTTAATTAGTTTTCCAAACATATGACAAACTAAATTGAATAAATCAAACTGACCTTTAAATTTCTAGAATTATAGCCTATTTAAATGTCCATAATGCTGCAATAATAACCCAAGTTAATAACCATTTCACTCTCCTCCCTGAGAGGCTCTCTGGGTGATACACAATGTTATTAATTTTGGCATGATTAAAATTATTCCCATAGTTCAAGTTTAATACAATATTGATGTTGTTATTAATATGGATTTGTCAGTAAAAATACAAAACTGGTTCAGTCCCAGCTAATGTCAGTTTTAATGTTAAAAAATAAGAAATAAAAAAAAAGCATTAGCTTATATTGAGGAAAGTTGGGAAAACCTATGAGACCTGACTTGCATTATAAGGATATTTAGCTTGCTGTGAGAAAGGAGTCAAGATAATAAAACAGTGCTTGTGTGTGGAGGGTGGGTGGGGGCTGTAAATCTATCCATTAGAAACTCAAGGTTTTTTTTAAGGTATAGAGGGTCTGGCAGAAATAATGCCCTGTCAAAAGCTATGCCCCCTTTTTTATAAACTGGTAATCTATACCAAATCTTTTATTACAAAATCATAGGTATATGATTCTGTAACATAACAATATCACACTCAAGCACACCATATGACATTTTAGATAAAATATTCTAATTGCTATTCATCTTGTGCAAGACAGAGCAAGCCTTATGACATTATGGGGTTACTTCTGCTGGACCCTATACATTGGCCATTTTTGTATTTTCAAAATTTCTTGAGCAATTAACTCACATAACAATTCTATAAGAATTGTCAAACAATATGGTTAGAAGGTTAATTATCAGGGTTGAGTGAAGAGTATAAAAATTTTACTTACAGCACATTTTGTGAAGCATGTGGGAGAAGGCAAAGCGAACTAGTTATAAATGTGTGACAGTAGAGTGAAAGAGAAAATCAGATGAAAGCTGGTATGGGCAAGTAGTCTAGCACAATGATGAAGAGTTCTAGCCGAACCCAAATGTGAACTTGGATTTAAACTTTGACCTTGCTTTTGCTAGTATTATTAATTACTAAGCACTGTCTTTCAGAAAGATACTTAATCTTAAATGTTACCTTAAAAACGTTGCTTAGAAAGTTTGCAAAAAGTAAATTAAGATAATGCATGAGAACTGTTTAACAGTGCCTGATCCACAGTAAATGTTCAAAACATGTAAGTCTCTATTGCAAAAAATGTAAGTCCCTATGCAAAAGTGGACATCGCATTCTTCATTATATTTTTGTACTTGGAGAAATAAAGTAATTTCCACAAGGACTCCAGTTATTAAAAATTTGTGATGGGATTACAACCATGTCATTTCCAATTACTAAGTCAGTTACCATACTGTCCCATCTGCTTTGACTATTTTCTGAGTTATGATCCTAGGTAAAGTATATGTAGAGTTTATTTTTACATAAAAATTGTTTTCCAGACTTCTGTGCTTATCAATTCAAAGCAACCCTTATAATAGAGCAATCAGAAAAAGTTGCCAGAATTTTTACTTTTGCTTGAGGTACCACACAATTACAACATAGTGAAAATTTATGGGTCAAATATTGGGAGAATAGAGTAATTTAGAGATGTTAAACTAGCATCTAATTATGCTTTTTCCTTAGAAGCATCTACTGATTCTATAAGAGGTGATTGAGATGCTGCCAGACACTATTCTTTCTAATTTGTATGGATTTTTAATTTATTGTAATATGTAAAGTAAAAAAGCAAACAAACAAAAAAACTTTCCATGAATGTATCCTAACCTACCCTTTCAACTCTTTTGCCTGGAATATCCATTGTCAATTCCTTTGGCCTTCCCATAGCTATGAACATACTCTATTTTGTGTTTGAATATTTAAATATATACCTATCAATTCACAAACATTGTAGTTTTTAGAGAAAGAACTATGACCCATATTTTTATTCCTGTGCTATAACAAATACAGACATGAACTGGTTTTTGTGGGACCTAAATTATACGCAGTTGTTTTGAATTGCAAAGAATACAAAAATTCAAGAACAAGTTAGATAGACTGTCTTGGAAGACTCTTATGCAAGTTAGGGGCTTCTAAAATTTCAGCTTTGATAGCTCTACAGTAAAGCCATTTGTAGCAAAACACAATGCACAGAGTATTTGATGTATCAAAGCAAATCCTTTTTAAGGAAACCATGCTCATCAAGGTTTCAAGATGTTTTCTATGAATATTCAAGACTTTCTTCTACTCCTCCATACTTAGATCTCAACATAATATGAATCAAATGAAGTGGTACCAGTGACCCCTCCATCTTACATTCTGGGTGATTAAGTCTTGGATAAGCAGCCAAAAACAGTAAGATCTTCCTAAATTAATCTATATCTTCTTGAGTTAATGTATAAACACAAGGTTAAGCAGGGGATAAGGGTGATTCTTACTCCATATTCTATTAAGAGCTTTCAAGCCTCACTCCCCACCTTCTCTATACTTGGGCACGCTGATAAGAAAGCCTGGGTGAATTTCTTTTTTTACTTCATCAGAAAGTTTAAACAATACAAACTCCAGCCCCCACTGGTATGGGACCCTTCACTCCAGCCCTCTAACTGCAATCCAATCCCAATCCATTCTCTTTTCTCTGCTCTTACAAGCCATGTTTTTACCTGATTTGGACCCTGTTCTGTTCTTCCCAGAGAGGTTCATTATTTGAGTATTAAATTTCGGGGGAGTGGGGGTAGTATGTGTGATCATCAGTCATAATATTAAAATAAAATTTGGGGAGGTGAGAGTTTATATCGTTTTTGTAGTATGATCACAACATTTTATCATGAATATAGGAAAAAGTGAATTAGTGGATGGAGACTAAACATGGAGTACATTCACGGCAATTTCATGAAATATTATTTGAGAAGCAGAATGTTGGAGGTCACAGATTTTAGGCTAAAACACATGAGTTCCGTCTTATTGAAAGTAGGAATTCATTAAGGAAACTTGATTAAGAAAGTACTATGATTTGAATATGCTTTAGGAAAAGGGATCGAATAATTGTGTACTAATTGATAATGAGAGCTGATTTATTTCATAATGGGGATGGCTACAAGAAAAATCATAGAGCCTTGAGGAGAAGTAATAGGACAGGGGACCTCCAACTTGCCGATGCTGGCTCCAGCAAGGGCAACTGGTGGTTGAAGGCACCATGTTCAAAAGGCACATTAAGCTCTAGCTGAGTGAATGCAGTCATGTGGTTGGGATCACGGTGGTACAACAAGGATCTAAGCAGTTATCCAGAAGAAGTGTTCAGTGTCATAAGATCTACCTGTACACAAGAAATTTCAAAATATGGAAGCCGGGATGGCTCAGCCGTTCAGCACTCACTTTGCAGCCCTGGAGACCGAGGATCAAATCCCAGCCTGGGCTTGTACAGACCCATATGCTGAACTGGGGTGTACTTCCCATGTAGGAGGCACCCAATTCAGTTCTTGCCCCCAGGTTCTGTCCCAGGATCAAGGGGGCATGCCTCCCATGCAGGAGACTCCCAGCCCAGTTCCTGCCCTGCATGGCCCCCGCCCACCTGTGTGGAACAAAACCATGTTGAAAACTGATGACGTACAACTACAGAGACTGCTCTGGGCCCTTGCCCCTCTCTCTGCCTCTCTGTCTCCGTGTCTGTCTGTCTGTCAAAAACAATAAAATACATCTTAAAAAAAAAAAAAGAAATTCTCTAACAGTGATTTGAGGTATAGTGTCCAGGATTCAGACCTGAGAAGTGTGACTTTCCATAAGCCAGACTGGTTTCCATATTTCCTAACATTAGGCTCCCATCCAAAATAGTGTCTAGGGAGCTAGGCAGACAAATTAGTAAGACTGTGTGTGGAGTATCTTAAGTAGAACTCCAATGTGATGGACTGGGGCAAGAAAAGGTCACGAAGAATGATATAATTAGGGGCCCTTTAGGAAACTGGGCAGCCTCTTAGCCATTTTGATGTATATAACCTCAGATTTCTGAGAATGGAAGAAGTATCAGAGAGGAGATGTGAAAGACTAGAGAGGAGAAACCGGAGTCCCATGGTTTGCTTGGGCCATACAGCTTGGGTGCGGAGAGCCTGGCTATATTTTAGGTGTTCATGATGGGGAGACTAAAGTTAACTGAGGGGATGCCGGGATAGCTCAACAGGTTGAAGGCTGGTCTTGCAACCATGAGGTCTAGAAATCAAATCCCAGTCCTGGCTTGTGCAAACCCATATGCTGAACTGTGGCACAACTGGTAATCACTGAGCCCTGTGGTGAAGGTACTTGTCTCCCATGTGGGAGGCCCCCAGTTTGGTTTTTGCCCTGTGTGGGCCCCACACCCACCTGTGTGTAATGAAACTATGCCACAACTAATGAACTACAACTATGAAGACTGCTCTGGGCCCTCCCCACTTCTCTCTCTCTATCTATCTATCTCTTACCTTCTCTCAAACAATAAAATAAATCTTAAAAAAATATAAAGTTAACTGATGGCTAAATCTTAAAATTCCATTTTGTGCAACATTTTCTAGGGAGGTATCTGTGGATAGCTACCTATCTAATGTACTTATCTAACCTCAAAGAATCTCCATTTGGGGGCAAGTGATTCTTGAACATGTCTTGTCTATTTACATCTTCACTATTTACATATAGGAATAGATAATTAATAATGCAAAGCATGATCAAAGTAGTGCCAACTGAAAGAGATTATAAATTCTGAGAGACATCCAAGGAGACCGGGGTCACATTCACGGTGCTCTCAGCTGAAGATAGGTTGAAACAGTTGTAATTGTATTGTAAGTTTTAATAGTGGATTGTCAATTAAGATGTCTAATAGACTAATAAACTATTGGTAGTTTAAACAAGTGCAGATTTACTTTCTAACCCATCAGAAGGTCCAGTGGTTGATGCTTGTTCTGTGGGTGTGAAAACTTTGAGTCAGCATCACTTTCAGTACCTTGACCTTTTTTTCATGGTCACAAGATAAATACAGTAGTTGCAAGCATCATTTCCTCAAAACCTCACAAAAGTCAAGAATTTGGTACCTTAGATGTGTCTCCTTTATCAAAGAGGAAATAAATTTTTCAAAGAATTTTTGTTTTCAGCAGAATCTTCCTTATACGTTCTTGGCCAGAACTGAATAACCTGCTAAGCAGTCAACAAGCTGGCAGACCTACCTTCCCAGAGACCCAGTAACTTTCACCCCAGACTTGAACAAAAGTAGGGGATAGTTAGCAATATAGGAGGAATTCGCTTATATATGAGCAAACAACAGTAGCTGTACAATAGGTTTAGGCTTTTCCCTTTCCAGTTGCCATTTGCAGTTAAAGATGGTGATCAGAGTTTCAGCTTAGAAGTTCCTGGCAATAAGAGTTTCTGATACAGTGATTGGCCAGCATTTAAGATAATGTGGGGCAGTGAGGCCTGCTTAAATTCACACTTCATAAGCAACCATCTGCTTTGCTTAGTCTGTCTACAAATTGGGAAAAATCTGTCTTCCTTCTTTAAATACATCCTTAGAATCCACGTCTTCTGTCCACCTTTCCAAGATTTACTGTCTCTGACCAAAGCAGCCCTTCTCTCTGTTGCGTTGCTTTGCTCACATTCTCTGTGGCTACGTTTGACAAAGTACCATCACTCCTCGCAAGCAGATGTCTATCTCCTTGTTCTGCCAAGGAATATAGCCTTTCCTTAAAGTCTCCAAATGAAGAAAAAAATGATTCAAGTCAGCTCACTCTTGATTAGATAGAAACCGATCTTTCTTCTGTACACGAACCCCAAAAAACACTGCTCCCAGATATATATTCCAATTACCTAAAATTTGGGGGGAAATATTTTAATTACTTTTTCTTTTGTATGTGATATATGAGGGAAAGAAGTCTGTAAAGATTATTGGCTTTACTCTTCCTCTTCTCTTTCCCAGAACCCACTACCCTATAGAACAGAGACTGACTTTTTCTGTGTGATATTCAAATCCTAGCATTTTTTCCCAATGTGTCCTAAGTGCAGCTTAATAATTTTGAATATAATGTAAAGGATAAAACTAACCCTGCATCCACCTTCCCCTATTTCATGCCCAATGATAGTCAATTGTGCTTAACTCGTGCTTATAAAACTCATAGCAATAAAACGTGTTTACACTTCTATACTTTGAAAACCATTTCCAATGGGGGACCCTACTTAAATCTCACCAATGGCTTCCCCTCAGTCAGCTGAGTCTATCAAAGACCGATCACTTTGATGGAGAAGAAATATGAACTCTGCCCATAAGACCCTCACTCAGATTCTTTAGCTGCAGTTGTCTCTCTTTTGTTCTGCAGTTCAAGAGTTGGACTCTGTGTTGGGTACTCAGAAAGGCATTCAAGTGCCCAAAAGGATAACTCTATGGAAGCACAGTTAGAACTATATAATGTAGGATAACTTAGTTACTTTGGAAGTTACACCCTTAGCAACAGCAACAGTTCTGAAAGCCCTTGCTACTGCCACTATGGACTAGTTAATACAGAAATCCCATGCAGTAGGTACATTACCCATGTTCATCTTCCTAAAGCTCAATAATGTCAACTCTCTGCTCAGAAACTCTTGCTGTTTCCCCATTACCGAATCTTCTTAAAAACTATATGACTAAAGCCAGTAAATATTTTACTATTTTTTTTCTTTTAACTAAACCATCTATGAACATACAGTTAAAAATAAAGTTGCAAACCAATTATACATATGAATGTAATTTATTCAATAACATCACAGTGATTAGAGGAACATTTGAGTTCACAATTAACTGATGAAGCCTTGAGACTTTTTTTTTTATTTTATTTTATTTTATTTTATTTTATTATTGTTAGAGAGAAGGTCAGAACAAGAGAGAGAAGAGAGAGGACCCTGAGCAGTCTCCATATTTGTACATTATTAGTTGTAACATGGTTTCATTCCACACAGGTGGATGGGGCCACGTCGGGTAGGAACCTAACCAGGGGCCTCCCACATGGGAGGCGAGCACCTTCGCTGCCTACCCATTCCAGCAGCTACCAGTTGTTTTGCAGTTCAGCATATGGGTTTGCATGAGCCGGGTTTGGGACCTGAACCACAGAGTTCAGTTATACTGAGTTATCCTGGCATCCCCCAAGACTCTCATTAATACATATTGTTACATCTTTGTCCTTTTTTATTGATGTTTTGAAGTTATACAATTTCAATCTAAAAATTTGTTTACATTAGGGTGATTTTTCTGCCTTTTCTTTGAAGAGCGTTATATGTTTTCCTCACACAGCAAGGCTTCAGGAATGATCTGAGGGTTCTAGAAACCACTACAGCCCTTTCCAATTCCAATAGATTAAAATAGGCGGGGGGGGGGGGGGATTGTGCACGTTTAACAGTTCTGTCATTGACTGGCATTTCTATCTCTTCAATTTCCATTTGAATAAAGAAAGAACTCATAATACAAGATAGAAATAGCTTATTTTGAAAACAGCTTCACAATAGGTTGGAAACATACCCCAACAATTTTGTTCAGACTTGCTTTACACCCTTGGATATTTTAATCTAAAACTTACTTAATGTATTTCTTCTTCCTAAAATAAACTTATTTCTTTATATTTCAAAATTTATTTCCCCCATTAGTAAAAATAAAATTATGTAGGTGCAATTTTGTTTTCTTTCTACTTTGGGGACTAAATTTAACTAATTAACATTTTAATAACATTCCACCATTTGTTCCTGCAGAATTAGGGGACTTGCTTAAGATATATTAAGATATACTTTGAACCATCTGGAATTCAAGCAGCTTTGATTTTAAATAAATACTTGTTTTCTTACATGCTTGTGGATATTTTCGGGTGATTAACATATAAGCCATAAGGTAAACTATAGAAAGGATGGAATTTATTTATTTTTATTTTACTTCTCACTCAAAAGATTCTAAATTGATTCTCTAAATGAGATTTAAATATTCTTGAGTATTCTGGCAGAACAGGCACTCAAGGTAATACTATGAAATCTTATGAATTCAGAATGGTTTGAAGAAGTTCAATCTGTATAGAAAAGCTTTTGAATTATAAGATTGTCAAGAAATTTTTATTACCTTTAAACATACATGCAGTAATCCAAAGTTAAAGCACTGTTGCTGATAATGATACTATTGAACCCGATTTAATGAAGGACTAAGAATTAGGACTGAAGAACACACTGAAAACCACAGTCCGGGCCTAGCACAAACTTCCTGGGAAGGCAAATAGAAGGCAAATTTGGGGTGATATTGGGACAGGGATAGAAAGCCTTGAATATGTGCTAGGACAGAAAACCTCCAAATTAAATAACAGAGTCACATAACTCTATCTAAAATAAAACCCAAGCCAGTTTAGGCCACCAAGTTAATATTTTTTCATGAGACATATAGCATTGGACAAAATGATCTTCCTTGGTCATTACAGGCATACAGTGAGAAGAGAATGAGAAAGACAAAATAATATTTAATAGTTTTTTGAGGCCTGACAATTGAGAAATCATGTAGTCTGCAAAGGCCCAGGTTCTAGAACTCCCCACTGGGCTTGGTGCCACGTCATTGCCTATGGTGACAGGTCTGATACATTGAAATTTCAAACTCTTGGAAGAGTCCAAAATTGATTTAACTGCATATGGAGCAATATCAATGTACATGTTCCTCATTTTCATTCATTCCTGACTATTTATTTTATCATGATTCTTCCTAAAGCTCACCTTTGATAATAAATCCCTCTAGGACTTGTTCTACCCTTTTGTTTTTTTAAACCATAACCTTTTATTTATTTATTTATTCCCTTTCCTCTCCCTTTTATCTTCAGTCCTCTTAATATTTTATGTGACATTCTGTCAAGACACAAATTCCTTATTTTCTATATTTATAAATGGAATACAACTATTGTATCTATATTACAATGAATCACAAATGGACAATGTCCAATGCAATGGAGAGAGGGAGGTGTGGGGAAATATGTTCTTCCCCATGTATTTTACCCCCAACATGCATCTGTAGATTCCCTCACAAAAACTGACTCCATTCATATCTAACTAGGCAGATCAACTAGTCATTCAATGGCAGAGACAAGGATCATATTTGTCAGGCTGTTCTAGGTACTTTTAGAGATGCAGAAAGGCAGGATTTAATAACCTGGTAACTGATTTGAACAGCGTCTTAGCCTAGAATCCACATTTCATACATACTTAAACACCTGACCTCACAAACTCTTTACTAAGCAGTACATTGACTCTCCCTCTGTTATGGGCCTATCAACCATGACTTATCCCAGCTGGGAGTTTGAATAAACCATGGAGCAAGCAAAGACCTTTTAGCAAAGTTTTATTACCCTGCTTTTTATTATGGAAATATTCAGTCCACTGACTTTGGTCTACAGCTATCCAACTTAATAACCTTAAGAAATTGTAGTAGTAAGCATCTATCCCATTTTTGTTCAAAAACATTTCAGATATTCTAAAGTCTTTTTAACATTTTCTCTCACATGGTCAACAATATGAAGTATGCCGGGTAGATTTTATGGTAACTCTTTTAAATACTAATCTCAAGTGCAAAGAAAAAATGTAAATTATCAAAATCACACAGCAAGTAGCAGCATACTCTGGTCAACATTCTAAGTCCCTGCTCCCTAAACTCATGCTATTCCCAGTATAATGTACCTCTCCCCTATAACTGGCCAGTTGTCTTCACCTTGCCTGGCATTAATAGCCACTTTACTTATTTCCTATGCTATATGTCAGAACTTATCTCCATTATTTAATCAGTACAGCTTTTTTTTCCCTTGACGAAGCCAAACCATGCCTTCAAACTCATTTGCTGATGACTAATACAATTTCAATATAGAGCAGGAAACAGAAAGAAACCCACTCTAAAAATATATAATTCTTTACTTCCATTTTAGAAGATTGAAGTTATTACAGATTTGATATACTTAAAATATGTTGCAATTATAAAACATCTTCTCTGGAAGGAAAGGGAGTGAATGTAACAGTTCTCAACTAAAGTAACAATTCAGGGAGTATCAGGAGAGAAGGGAAAAGTTGAAGAGAATAGATTAGTCATTGAATTTTGGACATGCAAAAATCTGAGTTCTGAAATAATCTAAAACTGGGGATGCTCAAAAAGTAATCATGTTTCTGAGTGGAAGAGAGAAAGATAACACTATGAAAGAGGAAATAGTGAATAACATGTGCTAATCCAGATAGGAACCTAATAAGTAGTGCAGAGTCTTCTGAAAAGATAGTCCTCAGCTTTAGGGCCTCAGGGTCAACAATGACACTAAGAGTAAGTATGAGAAAAGTAGATGAGAAAAACTGGTGTCTCCTAAGAGGTCACTTCCCAAGAGCCCACAAAGATACCCCATCCTAAATGTTTTCTTGATCAAATAATTGCAAATACCTGATGCTACAGCCTCCTCCTAACGATTCAAAATGCAAACCGACGAAATAATGAAAAGTCCTTCTCAAAACAACAACAAAAAATCTCATATAGCCTTAACCACTTTTAATTATGAAATATTTGAAACATACTAAAAACATTAAAACAAACACCCACCACTCAGATTAACTGCATATTAACATTTTGCATTGTGGTTTAACATGCTCTTCTCTTAAGAAATATGTTTCAGATGCAATGAATCCTCAAACCCCTGTCCCCCCCACCCCCCGACCCTCTTTAGAGTAATGACCACCACTGAAGTTTCATGTTGAGTCACTCATTCATGTTACAACTTTGAATAATCCAGCATTACCCAAACATGTTTACTCACAGAACCTTCCTATTATGTAATGTCTATTAACAGACCATGGAAGATTTGAAGTAAGTATATAATTTTGGAACACAGATTTAAGATACCCATATGTTTTTTAAAAACCAAGCTGGTGAGTATGCTGCAGACCAAAAGAAATGGGTCAGGAAAGAAAGAAGTGAGTTTGGGGCAGAATAAATAATAATTCTTAGAGAAATAAAAGCTGCAATAGGTCTCCACTAGACAGTCTAGAACTGAAGTGATAAGTTCTATGAGCCAAATACAAAACTGCATTTTTTTCCCAGGGGATTCAAGTGTAGGACCCAAAAAAGGCTTATCTGGGCCTAGATGTGATACTCCAGGGTTCACCTTAAGTAAAGGGAGAGACAGGTGCTGGGAGAAAACCAGACTTCAGTCTTCTAGAACCAGCAACAAGATAGGTACAAATCCCATTTCCAGGTAAAATCTGCAAGGCCTGATTTAGTCTGTTAGTAGAGGGTTTCTGTGAGAGAATTGGTCTGTTGTCTTCTTCCTCCAGAAGTTCCCTGATTCCCTCTGTGCCTTTCATAAGTTGGGCCTCCCCTCCATCTTTCTTCCCCCAAAATTTTTGGTTCAGTTATTGGTTTAAATTTCAGTTCATCTCAGAATGCCAGGATGGCTTAGCAGGTTAAGTACTCACTTCGCAGCCCCGGGGTCCAAGGATTGAATCCTGGCCCTGGCCCATGTGGACCCATATACTGAACTGGGGTGTAGCCCCAATTTGGTTCTTGCTGGGGTAATCTTCTCATGTGGGGGGCCTCCAGTTCTGCCCCTAGCTCACGGGGGCATGCCTCCCATGTGGGAGGATGCAGCCTGGTTCCTGCCCCGCATGGCTTCTGCCCACCTGTGTAGAATGAAACTATGTTGAGAATGATGACGTGCAAGCATGGAGACTGCTCTGGGTCCTCCCCCTTCTTTCTGTCCCAGTCTTTCTCTCTGTCAAAACCAATGAAAATAAACCTTTACATTTTAATTAATCCCACCCCCACTCCAGACAGGGAAATAGCCATTTTATTCATTCATCTCAGCTAAGCCTTGTTTTCTTGAACTGAATCAATGACTAGGGTTATAATTGCTGAGTTACACTTGCAGTAACTTCACACAGAAGTAACTCACATTCTAGGCTGTATGAAGTTCTTAAATACCATTGAAATTAGGTAGATACACTTTATCTCCAATTATTGATGATAAAGAACAGCTGTTTTGAGTAGCTTTGGCAATCACTTAAACTGTTTTAACTCATCCAGTGTTGCTGCATTTGTTTCTTTGTGAATGTGCAGTGTGATGGGAAGAATGCTCATTCGGCAGGTCATGGCTCTGCCATCTACCACTGACTAGTTACTTGACCTTAGGTGAGTCACTCACCCATCTTTAAACAGGTAGCACAACATCCGTAAGCTTTATACAGGATTCAGTGAGCTAATGCTTGCAGTGTGCTTAGCAAGTGATAAAACTGCAAAATGAAGGCTATTTTTATTGCTCTTATTATAAAGAACTGTAAAACACAACAAACAAAAAGGACTGTTTATTTTAGGGATAGCAGGGAATGGTGGTTTTAGAGGTGGGAGGTGTTATAGAAATCTGCTTGAATTTTTTTCCGGCAGAGGAGACAAAGAAGATAATGGAACAAAGGTAAGTTGAGCAAATATTTACAATCCAATGGGGTCAAGGAAGGAATTTTTTAATTAGTATTTAATTCACATTTTGTTGGCCTGGGAAAGTGATCTGTCTGTAGTTGATTTAACACATAATGTCAACATGTTATTGGATAGTACCAACTGTCCCTTTGTCCCAAACCTCTCTCCCCTAGAAATGAGACTATAGGGTATGTGGGCATTTCTGCCCAGTCCTCTTTCTCATCCCTCTTTAACCTACAATATAATGGGAAGAATGTGCTGCTGCCTAATCCACTGGCTTGCAGGGAAGGCCCTGACCACATTCCATATGGAGATGTGGGATTTGCATAACTGGTGAAGATACAAGATGACTGGCTCAGGTGTCTTGCCAGTGACACTTAGTATGCCCCATTCACACATGCCATTGCACCGCTGAGTATTGTCTGCATCGGCTCCTGATCGAGTCAACACTCTTCTTCATTCTTCTTGCCACTCTACCTCAGCCCTTTCCATCCCATGGCAGTTTGTCTCCTCCTTTTCTATGAATTCCTCACTGAGCCTCTCAGTCCGTGACCTTCTGTAGACAACATTTACTGTAGATAGCACAGTTTTGCATTAATACCTATCTTGTACAGATTTACCCATGTCTCCTCCAAAAAGACTATAAAGATTACAAGGTCCTTTAGAGCAGAAATCATAGCTTCTGAGTTTCCTTACACTGCAATCCCAGAAACGAGCACATAAAAACTAATTAATAAAAACCCGTGAAAAGAAATGTTTTAAAGGACCTGAACTTAAAAAAAAAAAAAAAAAGTGCCTAGAAAACTCTTTATGGACATAAAGAGCTTTAGAAAATTCTAAGTCCAAATACATTCACCCTTGCAAATGCATTTAGAAAGGGGCTGCTGTGCCGACCCCAGAGAGCCTTTGAAGGTATCTGTCATGTGAGCTTGAAATGCAGAGTTGTCATTATTCAGATGGAAAATAGAATCACTTATGAGATCATGGCTCATTGTCAATTCTCTATATATTTGCATTTATTGTGACAGATGCTGTCGAATCTCATCCTAGCTCTATTATTCTACAGAAATAGATTGGCCCTCTTATGCTATACAATAATAATTAGGATAATATCACCCATTAACTCTTCATTCTCCTTTCTATCAAGAAAGGTCAGAGAAAGCTTTGATGATTGCAAGTCTAAACAGTTTCAACTGGACCCTTACTTCCTCCAGAAATTTTATTTTTGACTGAAATCTTTCATAGGCTATTCACATCCCAAAGGGGATTTTTTTTTTTCAAACTTTGAGATAATGGGTTTCAGCCACCTTGACTTAGAGCAGAATGAATAAATGCATTTTCTCCACAGAAAATTCATAATGCCTTAAGCTGAGTTTGTGCCTATGACATATTCTTAACCACCTACTGAATTGCTTTCTCTTCATTTCTGAGGTTAAATGGGAGGCCTGGAGCCTATGGTAGAATTCTACCATATGTGCTGGCATAAAATTTAAAAATTAATAAAGAAAAACAGTTCTAGAGTTATCAGGCTACACAGTCAAAACAGTAAAATTTCTGAAAATGATAGAACTTTCTACCATGTTTTCTAGGGCATTGGCTACCTGTTGTTCACAAGCCCATATATCATGAAATTATTTGATTTTTGTTTGCTTATTTGTGTTTTACTGAAATGTAAGTGGTTGCATGTTTATCTTCTCAGGGTACTTACATATTTTCATACGACTTTTTTAATTTAAAATTTTCCAATTACAATTGAAATTCAATATTATATTAGTTTCAGCATAGTGTACAACAAAGTGGTTAGATAGTTATAAAACTTATGAGGGTTCCCCCCAATAAGTCTACCAGTGTACCTATATTTTAGGAGGAAGGAAGCATAATAGTGTAATGTGTTGGATTGGTATATATCATTCCTCAATTGTGTTCTATTTGGAGCATTATAGATGCCTCAACATCAATCAACTGGTTGGAGAGAGAAAGCAAGCTAGGTTGAGAGTGGATAGAGCCTGGGGAATATGATCCAATTACAGAGGAAGACACAATAGTGCAGATTTTAATTGTTGGCTCTTGTCACATCCAATTAGGTGACAAGATTCAGCCCTAGGAATCAGGTCTTGAAAGAATCACCTAAAAAAACAAGGTGATACATTTGCAGTGGACCTTATGGACATCATAACACCTCATATATATTTTAGATTGAAATTTTTTTCTGGCTAACCCTCAAATAATGCCGGGTGGATTGCTCTCCATTGTGTCTAAGCATAAAACCAACATGGTTCCCAACGTAGCACAAAAAGTGTTAATTTTCCATCTGCCTCTGACTCAGTGGAGCCTCACCTTGTCACTGTTCTGTACCTTATCTTCAATGTAAAAAGGGTAAGTAAACATATGGGCTTTTTGCCCTTCCAGAGAAGACTACAGGATACGACTAAGACCAGAAGGAGCCCAATTCCACTGGTAGATCATAAAAACCTTCAGCTGTGCTCTGAGAAGTTCAGAAACACCTGGAAAGAGAATTGCCTGGGAAAGAGAGTTTACCATTGTCATCTTCAGGTCTTCTCCTGCACACAAGCCAAAGGAAGTTTTCAGGCCTGGAAAATAACTGAGTCAAGCCATCTTCTCTTCTTCCTTGACCAACTAGTGGTGTGAAGCTCATCAGAATTCTTCTCATGCCACAGCTGTTTCTGAATCTTAGTTTACGTATCTACAATAGTATATAATGAAATTATACTATCAGGTTTTAATATATTTCATTTTTTATTGCAAAAGAAGTTACAGCAGATTACTTATGCTGCAAACAGTGTCTGAGCTCTCCTAGGGAAGATGGAATTTGATACCACACCAATTCATTTACTTTCTTTTCAACTTGATTTTCAGAAAAGCAATTTTTGTGTTTATTTATAATGTTTATCATGGCCCTAATGCTAATTTAATCTCTTTGAAAAAAAATCTTCAGGCTGGTAATAAATGATACACTGGGAAATAGGGAATTGATAATACTTACTGATTTCAAACGCTGACAGAAATTCTAGTCTAAATCTACACTTAGGAATTATTTATATCCTCTTATGTCATATCAATTTGAATAATATTCCACTCACTAGGGCATAAAGAATAATGCTAATATTAAAGTTTCTATTTAATATTTGCTAATTGCACATGAAGGGGTTATATCAGCTGCATTTAGGGTGTTTTTATTTAATTTTACTATATTAGAAAATTCATGAGGTTAAGTTCCCTGAAATTATTGCTTTTAAATATTGAGTAATAAGAATATTGTCCCCATGATGCATCCTGAATCATGTGGCCTCTTATAAGTTTTCTCTTTATTGCAAGGGGAGAGGAATAGCAGGCTACTCGTCTAATTTTGTTAATAAATGAGAGTGATCATACTCTCATTTTTGCATATCAAATCTGCATTTCAAAAGCTGGTTTCTTCATAAAATATAGCCATCATTGATAGGGCTGTAGACTTTTAAACCTAAAATCCCATGACAGTTAAATGAACGTTATCAATGCAAAGTTGAGTCCTTTCCTACAGAGATGCACATAAACTGAGTTAGCATCCTCTATAAAAGTCTTAGGTTGAGCTTCAGTTTTTAATCATTCACCACACTTTAATTGAATGCCTCCAAACTGGGGCAGAAGGGTGAGGGTGGAAGGAGGTTTAGGCCCCAGATCAAGACATAACCATATATCTTTCTTTATGAGCTATGTGCCCTTGGCTATACAGGTTAACTTTTCTGAGCCTTGGTAGTTCCTTTGTCTATAAGAGAGAAATAATGCTGCTACCCTGGAAAGATTGTTTTTAATGTGTAGCATCAGAAAACAAATACTGTTAAAGTCTCTAGTTCATAATAATGTAAATAAATGATCATAAAATATTGTTCATAGGACTTGTGGGCACAATCTGTGGGCACAAATTGGTTACAGTAAAATAACTTATATTCCATTAGCTCTTTTTACCACCTATTCATGTAGGACCTCTGGACCCCCAAAAGTCTCCTCCCCTGACCGTTCCTCTCATATTTTCACATGTGCTAATCATTAACTATAAATAAATGCTGCGATCAGTCCCACATCTGCCATCCCACCCCTGTTCTTGCCCCATTAATATCCATGCAAAAAGAGTATTTTTCAGACTTGACCTTTCTGCGCCTGACACCTTTAACCCCATGAAGATGGTGATTTCTCTCTCTAAAGCCTTCCAGATTTGAGCAGACTTACTCAGACCTCTTTTTTTTTAAGATTTATTTTATTGATTTTGACAGAGACAGACAGAGAGAAGGGGGAGGGCCCAGAGCAGTCTCCATAGTTGTACAGGGTGGGAACGCCCCCTCAAGCCAGGGAGCAAAAATTGAACTGGCGGCCTCTTGCACAGGAAGCACACCCCAGTTTAGCATATGGGTCCACATGGGCTGGGATTCGATCCTCAGTCCATGGAGCTTCAAAGTGAGCACTCACCCCACTGAGCCATCCCAGCTTTCCCTACTCAGACCTCTCCTAATCTGATAAGCTATTACTTTTTCCCAGCAGCGCTGTCCCCAGAAACATGGGCACTCACTCTTCAATAGGAGGAAATAAATTCTTTATACAGTAAGTGGAATACAATATACTTAAAAGTATGACTTTATGCATGACATAAAAATAACATAAACAAAATCGAGGGGAGAGGAGAACCCTGTGTGTTGGGACAATCAGGGAGAAGTTCAAGAAGAGAGATGCATTTTGATCTGTGTATAAGAGGGAGTAAAATTGGGGCAGAAGTGGAGCAGGATAAAACTTGATGGCATTGGAGGCTGGGGGAGCATTTCTCTGGAGCAGAAAGCAAGTGTGAAGGGCTAGTGCAAAAGTGGGCTGGCCAGAGGTAAGGAAGAAAAAAACTACCCGTATTTTCCGGCGTATAAGACGACCCCCTCATTTTACAGTTAAAACATAGGTTTAGGCCTATATTCGCTGTATAAGACTACAGCCTCGGAAGTGGGGGGTAGTCTTATACAGCAAATATAGGCCTAAACCTATGTTTTAACTGTAAAATGAGGGGGTCGTCTTATACGCCCGGTCGTCTTATACGCCGGAAAATACAGTATGCTGATCGCAGTGATGATGCAGGTCATGTTGGTGGTGATGATGGTGATGATGCGAAAGTGTTGCTCTTTTATTCTCATCTACCATCAGTAAGGCATTTGTTTCCATCATAAAATTTGTTCTGGCCTGAATTGTCCACTTCATTTTTGGTTCTTATTGTTATTCACAGACTACCTTTAGAGCACAGTGATGTAGCAGTAACAAGTAGGGGTAGATGGGTCACAGAGCAATGTCATCCCATGACATAACACCATACCCTTACCAAAATAAAGAGAAAAACTGACTGGGGAGGTATAGTTTCTGGTAGAACTGGTATAGCCCTTTATAAAAGAACACTTGTATTTTATCCTTTTTTTTTTTTTTTTTTTTAGTTTCCATTTTCCTACTACCTGAATGTTGCTATTTTGTTACTAGGATATGGGAACAATGATGGTTAGTGAATTTTTTTAACTAGGCTGAAAGAACATTGTCGTATCTTCCTGTCACCATTCCTTCTATGCTGAAGTTGTCCAGAATTGGGAAAGATATCTCTGCCTAGAAAACAATTCTTAACTTTATGTGGCATTACATGTTTCATAGAAAGATGATCCAATAAATCACACATGTCTGCTTGCTTTTTGAATGAGGATATAAGGAAAAGAAATTCCAAGAAATAAAGTTCCCATGGTGAACTTTTGTGACAGTAAGATCATTCACATATCTAGAGCAGGGCTGGGGAAGACATTGATTGTGGTCCACTGGTGGACCACAATCAATTTGGGAGTAACTGCTTAAATAATAAAATAAATAGCTGGTGGACTGTGACACTTGGAGAAGTAACCCTTGCCCTGAAAAGGTCTGCCCAGGCCTGTTCTAGAGGGTATAAGCTTCACCACTGTATATGAGTTATTGGTAACAAATTTAGATCCAATACACGTAAGAAGGTTCTTATAAGATCTGTGGGTAGGGTGGGGGGAATGTTGTAGAAAGAATCTAGCACTGACCGGAAGCTTCAAAAGGATCATCTCAAGGGGCTCACGCATCTAAGAATCTCTGACCATTTCAGGCAACATGTCTATCAGCCAAGGAGCAGATATTTTGGGTTCCACATACCTGTGCCAATTTGTCAAATAATCAAAAACAGGAACTTGCCTGTCACACATCCATAGGAGGCTGGAACCAAGTCTGGAGTCTCCAACATGTAGCCTTAGCAACATGTGCTAGGGCCATACTCACACCCTCTTTCCAAGCAGAAATTGTCATTATTGAATAAGGTGATCTATGAGTTTAGAGATCGTGTTGAATAAAGGTTTTTGGTTCATGAAACTAAACATGAATTCTGTTCTAATTCATGGCTAATAAAATAAAGTTCAAGGAGTGAACTCATCTGTAGTTACTAGTTTTAAAATGCCTTAATTCAGAAGGCTATAGCTGACTGATGAGCAGTAACTTCAACATAATAAATACTAATATTGACCAACAAAAAATCAATGGCTGTTTAATAAAAAAAAAAAATACAAACAGATCACATTTATTTAATCAGGTTACATCTTACATTTAAATTACTTCCAAAAGGTGATATTTACCAAGAAATTAAAGATCACTGAATATCTAATTAGAGATATATTATCAGTGTGACCATTTTTCAGAACCAATTTCCATAAATAAATAAATATATAGGAAAGAAGAAGGGGAGGAAAAGATTTGTTTCCCATCTCAGTGGGCACAAAGGCAATGATGTATAAGAGAAGGTATAATATGGCTTGCCCCACAGTTAGAAAATGCAGGTAACACACTCATGGTAAGATGGTGGGATATTACAAAAGATTACATCCCTATACATACATATGCACACATGTATATATAAACATACACAAACACACACACACACATTTAGGGGTGAGCATTTAAAACATTCACCACTCTTTAAACCACTGGAAGCTAATTTTGTGAGTTGAACCTGTTGGGAGAGGAGAAGTGATACTGATTATTGTTGGCTACTAACATATGAATGTGAACTAGTTTATCAATGTAGTAATCATCACTAGGAATGATATATCAAATTGGGAGTTTTTAATACAAACAAGGGAACATGAAACTTATAAAACGTGCCCATGAAACATAGTAAAGAGGGCATAGCATGGGGCCTGTGGCATTATGATGCTGCAGAGGGGCACTTATTGCAAAATTTTGACCCATGCTTGATCCACAGACCAAAATCGTTATATGTCTAGTGTTTGTAAATGGCTTCTTGTCTTCTCTCCAAAATGTGATTACTTCATGGCTATTCTGCTTGACAAATCTCACCATCATCGATTCTTCATGTTTAGTACCCTTTCTCTTATGCAACTATTCCTCGTGTCCTCTTCATGCCATTCCCTACAATCTCTTAATTCAGTTCTATCCTCTTAATCTTCATATTTCATTATTATTATTTAGATTATTGCTTCCCTACTTAATTATATACTGTTACCAGAATAATAAGTTTGAAATGCCAATCAAGGTTTCTTATTTTCTTGTGCAGAAGAAGGTATAGTTTAGCTGGAACAGTAATGGTAGAAGGGGTAATGGTGGAGGTGTAGGAAACAAAACTCCTTAGACCATGAAGTTTTGATAGTATAACAAACAAAACAAAAACCCAGCAATCGGGATTTTACCTTAGGATAAGACCCATCCTCTCACTGAGCAGTTAGGGGCTTTAGACACTCCAGGAATAATTTTACAATATACTTTAAAGTACCCACTTATTAGGAGCTAAGGAACTACCTAATACTTCAGCATAATTCTGTCTGGTAAGAGGTAGATGAAAACATGCTGCTTAGTCACAAAGTTCAAGGGGACTCCTCCTATGCCCCTTCACAGTGTCAAAATTTGGGGCAGGTAGGTTCAGGCATGCCTGTAGCAACAGAGAATGAGACAAATTTCCAGCGTATCTTACTGTGAATTGTCTACTTGAGTCTTCACATAGCAAAGATGGAAGAGAACTGAAGAGTCAAGGCTTGCATTCCTCAAAGGACAAGACTTAGCCCAAGAATGAGAAGTGAACTACTAAAAATTGAAACCTTGGTACAGTAACCTGCCTATTAATAAAATCTGATACCATGCATGCCCTAGGCTCTGATTCGCCTGCCAATGGTAGGGTGGTTAAGGAGAGTGGGCAGAGGGTATGGAAAACGGGACAAAATTTTCCTTCTGCCTTAATTGCTTCTGCTATGGTGGTCAGTGTCCCTGCCACTAGGAGCCACCACTTACTGAGTGCTCACCCCTAACAATGAATCTAAGACACTGCAGGAAGCTTTACCTCACCTATTTGTATTAAGTCATCCAATCCTTCCAAAATGTCTACATAGTGGACTCTACCTATCAGTACTTCCTTTTCTCAGGTGAAGGAATTAAAAAGTAAAAAGTTAAATAGTAGGGCTGAATGCAGACAGATTTGGGGATTCAAGGGTTCTATAATTTAGGGCAGTAGGCAAGGGGTGGAATGGTAGAACCAATCAAGGCAGCAGAAGCCATGAGAGAGTCTCTAGAATCCCTCAGTGGAAGGACGATTTGGCCAGAGAGTGTCTGGGCATGTGACATGATGGAGGGTATAGTTCTAAAGGATCTGCTAAGATGGGTCAAGAAAAAAGCCACTAGAGATGGAAAATCAAAATAACAGGAGATTCGCTATATACTAAGTCATCTGCTTTCTGGAGGAAGCTCTCCAGCCGGAAAGCAAGCTGATTCTCCAAGTGGTGGATCAGGTCAGATTCTCCAACCCTTAATTTCCAGCATCCCAGTCCACTGTGGCTTGTCCTGAAAATGCCTTGTATTCCCAGCCCACTAGGAGTACCTGCCCAACTCTTTAGCAGTGCCCTCCCACAGCTTCAAGCTGCACTAAAAGCACCTTGAAGCCTAAATACTAATGTGCATCAAAATAGCTCAAGTACTAGCTCCAGTCTCAGTAGAATTGAGAAGTACCCCAAATTTCATGTTCAATGCAGTAAATGGATTGCTATCCACTGCATCAGAAGACTTCAAGAACAATACGAGCACTTCAGGGACTCCCTATATTCCCCCATTTGGTCGCTGTGACTGCAATTCTCCCATTAAAATGCCTGCTTTTAACTTAAATGGAGTTCTCTTTTGTAGGCAAAGTGTAAATCTCCCTTGGAGGAGCTGTGGCTGAGACTGATTTTTGGTCATTTATGGCTTGTTATAAATGAGGGATCTGAGAGCAGGTACTGAAAGGGGAACTGGGAGCCTAAGGGAAAAGAAAAACTGCAGAGGGAGTAATCCTGGGGATGCAAAAGACAGGCTATAATGATGACTTAATTCTACACAGCCTTCCTCAAGAGAAAAAGTCTTCAGCCTTCCTTATTTATTCAGTGCGTGGACCTCTAGGCTCCTTCCTATTCACCCTGGTAAAATAGTAACATTTCTGTTAGACAAACCAAGGAGTTTGGAAGAAGGAGGTTTTAGTCAATACAATCAATGTCCATAACTAAAAGTTTGTTTATTTGTATATTTTTATTTCAAATGTATATGGAATGATCTCTTACCACATAACCCCAGCCACAGCAAGGGCAGACTCTGCCTGTCTCCTCCTCCACCACAGGGAGGTAGAGGTTGTAAACTTTCAGTTGCTCACCATAGGCCTGCCTGGCCCCAGGGGTCTTTGGGTTTTTCTGTATTCCCCAGACTTAGGCTTAGCTAAAGCTTGGAGGAATCTAAGTAAATCATAAAACAGCTCCATAAAGATGGCTGGTGCCTGGGAAAGAGAGAATTCTTAGGCCAGTTTGAACACAGGGACATCATAGAACATCACCTCACCCTGACCCTTCCCAAAGCACAGTTTTTTTCCAGGCTCCTTGTGAGCCTTTTCTTCTCCCCAGCTGCCCGATGTGTCAGCCACCAGAAGAAAATTCTCTCTCAAAGTTCATCGGGCTGACATGTCAGGGAGTAAATGGATAGGGCCCCAGAGGGATCCAGAAAAGCAATGGTTCAGGATCTGGGAGACTAACGTTTATGCCAATGCTATCATGTACCAACTGTGGGACAGTGGATGTGGCATGTCACCTTCTTATTAGTCAGAGCTCTTATTTGCAAGTGACAAAAATTCAATCCAAACTTGCATGTGTAGAAAAATAACTACATTGGTTTGTGTGACTGGAAAGTCCAAGGACTGGTGACTGCTTTTGTCAGAGCTGGATCCAGTCGTTTGAAATGACTCATTAATTTATTCCACAAATAATGATCGAGGGCCTACCTTGGGTCAAAAATTGTTCTAGGTGCTGAAGATACAACAGTGAGTAAAACCAGACAAGTCTCTAACTAGCATATGGCAGATGGTGATAGCGCTATGCAGAAAATAGCATAGGGTTGGACAGGATAGGGGTGAGTGGTTGGTTAGTTGGTTGGTTGATTGGTTGGTTTTGTTTGTTTATTTGTTTGTTTGTTTGTATTCTACCAGGTGGTCAGGAAAGGTGATGTCTGGGTGGCCACCTGTAGGAAGCCAAGGCATGAAGCCTTTCAGGAGCTCTATCATTGCCTTCATCTCAGCCATAACCTCCATCATGTGCTTTATTTTGTTTTTGTTTTCTTTTTCCTAATTTGAATCTCAGCATGTTCATGCTACATGGCAGCAAAGATGGCCATGGGAAATTCCCACTTTGCATGGCCCTGCCAGCTCATCTCTTAGAAGGAGGGATGCCTTCTGTTTCAAAGTATTTATCTCCATCAGTCTCCAAGTAATACGATCGTTTGGAACTCCTCAGCAGGGGAATGGTACACTTTGATTCATCAACTTGAATCACATGTTTAGACTTGGGGCAGGAGAAGCAGGGCTAAGTGACTGACAGCCTCATCAAGTGAAAAATACTAATAGGAATAGAGATTGGGGAAGGAACTTTGGCCATGGAAAGATAGCAGGTAGATAATACCATTGCTCCTCGGTTTTCTTATCTGTAATAGGAAAATAAGTATGCCTAAATGAAGAATTAGAATGCACATTAGAGATAGCTAGAGACAGGATACAAAGTATTTTCTATATGCTGATTTCGTCCTAAGAACTCCACAGGCCTTGCCCCTGTACTATGTGTTTCTTGCTGGAGGCAGGAGAGCGAGAAAGTTACAAATACAGACTTCTTCTACCCTTCTCTGCTCTTATTAGCTGGCACAACTCACTCTGTCCCTTAGAGTTCTCTCCCCCAAGAGTGGCATGTATCTTCCACATTCTGCCCAGCATTCCACTTCTTGACCACCACTAAAAATAAGTTCTCATGTCCTTTCTTTATGAGGATTGTATTGCTAATAATTCAGGGGAATAGATATAGGAATATCATAACCATAAACAACTGAAAGCTATAAATGTGATCATATATTACAAAATCCTTATGTCTTTTCTCTTGGGCCTGAAAGTTATATATAATAATAAACAAAAGTTGGCTTTCCACCCTTATTCTCTAAAAGGGGCTTCACTTAAACTCAGCTTTTTTCCTCACAATCCTCCTTTGCTCATGAAGAAGTTCCCAACATCATAGCAGTCTCTCTGCCCAGCGTGAACACCTCAGGGTCAACTCAGCTGAGAACGTTTCATGTTCTTTTGCCTCAAAACGCTATCTTAGGGAGTAATGCTGAGAATGGAGAGTTGAACAAAGAAGATAAAGTGGAGCTCCTAGTCACTGACTGGATAGGGGAAAAGCAGAAAGCAGGAAAAGGGGGAAGGAATGAAGAACAGCAACTAGATTCTGATAAAATGACAGGAAATGGTGATACAAGTCACTACAGGAAGAAAGTCAGGGGAGGAACCAGTTCTGAGAAGTTGAAGGTAAGTACTGAATGTTTTTGGATAAGTAGAAGGAGTTGCACGTGGGACGTCCAGATGAACTATAGTGGTAGCCACAGGCACAGAGAGAAAAAGACAGATTCAACTGAACATTGTAGATGATAAGCAGAGGACCCCAAAATACCATGAGGCCTGGGCAGAGGAGGAGGCCACACAGGAGAATGAGAATGATTCGTCTGCTTGTGAATGTTTGTTGAGAGGGGGCATCACCCATACAACCAGTATGGACAACACTGCCTTTATCATACCTGCATCTTCCCTCCTCACACATCTTTCCTCACCTTCTGTTGCCAAAGGTCAGTGTCCTTGAATGCCCTCTGCCTCCTCTCTCACTGACAGAACTCTGGCGGTGACTGCTTCTCTTAGAATACCCTCTTCATCGCTCATAAATACGCACTCGTAGGTCTGCATTTTATGCTCTGGATTACCTTCTTCTCTTAGTCACTCACGAAATGCCCTGGGGAAGCCCGGCTGGCTCAGCGAGTTAAGTGCTTGCTTTGCAGCCCTGGGGACCGAGGGTCGAATCCTGGCCCCGGCCCATGCAGACCTATATGCTGAACTGCAGTGTACTTCCTGTGCAGGAGGCCCCCAGTTCAGTTCTTGCCCCCTGGTTCAGCTCCTGGCTCAAGGGGGCATGCCTCCCATGCAGGAGGCCCCCAGCCCGGTTCCCACCCTGTGCTGCCTCCGCCCACCTGTGTGGAACAAAACCATGTCGAAACCTGATGAAGTTCAACTATGGAGACTGCTCTGGACCCTCCCGCTTCTCTCTGTCTCTCTCTGTCTCTGTCAAAAACGATAAAATAAATCTTTTAAAAAAGAAATGCCCTGCTTCTCATGCTGTCTGTCCCCGATCTCATATTTTTTTAATAAAGAAAGAGATATAGACACACAGGGGAAGTCCATAGCAAGAGACTCCCCAAAGCCTATCAAACCCCACCAGATTGGCTCAGTTTCTTGATACAAGTCAGCTCAGGAGTGAGCGAGAATGGAGTGGCTGCTGCAGCTGCATCAGGGACTGAGCTGTGGCCAACAGGAGCGGAGCAGTACTCGCACACTCTCTCCTAAGTCCATTTATTTTCTAAACGATCAGCTGGAGTGAGGTAACCCTGGCGATTGTCAGGGAATGGATTGCTTTTGCTACACATTGCTTTCCACAATGTGGGTGATGGCAATCATTTTACATACCAGTACTATTTCATGACCATTGCAAATGATGGTGTCCAAATCGAGGGAGCACAGTGTGATTCAGAGTGAGGCATGGCCCAGGGACAAGCACAGGACCCATTCTGCTTTCCCCCTGCGCAATGTCTCCCCTGGGCTTGAAAGGGACGTTTATCAGCAAACAGTTATTATTACTGTTTTATTATTGCCTCAGTTAGCATTTATATGGCACTTTGTATTTTCAAGGTGCTTTTCAATCATTTTTATTAGTGAGAGAGGGCAGATTCTCAGGCACAGGTAGAAGAAGGCAGGAGGCTGGGTTTTCTTTCAGAAAAGGAAAGATGTTTCTTCAAATAGTCATTCTGCTCTCTAAATTTGACTTTTCAAATGGTGGCTGAGAGATAAAGAAACCATTTGTGCAGTAATTATCCAATAAGAAGTCACTAAGCCAACTGAAATGCCAGGGGAGAAATTATAAATGCCACATTGCTCTGCAGTCACAAGGAAATTCATTCATGCATGCATGTATGCATGCAATTCATTCATCATAATTTACAGAAAAATGAACACTTTCCCCCCACACCATGGCTAGGCACTGGAAGAAATACACATTGGCCTTTATCTTAAAGAATTCATAATCATAATTTGGAATATAAAATACAGTCACATCAAATACTCAATAATACTGACTTAAAAATATAAGAGGGATTTACAGAAGGAAGCTATATGTATTCAGGTAGGAATATTCAGAACAGGCTTCCTAATGGAATGTAGACTTAGGTTACACTATTCAGGATTCAAAACCTTTTTGGATAAGTGACCTAAACAAGATATGATCCCTGTCTTCCAGGAATTCATAGTCTAAACAGTTAGGGTAATAGGGTTATCTTATTTAAAGAGGGCTCCACAAGTGGGTATTCTAATTAGTGAAAAAGATATGGTATTCTTTCATATTTCAGAGGGTGAAGACATAGCTCAAACTGGGGCAAATGTTACTTAATTGGAAACTTGTGTCAGCGAAAGGTATTGAAGAAGGATTTCTAGGAGAGACATTAACAGAGTTCAAGGAGAAGTCACTTTTAAGAGGGTATCTACTAAAAAAACTTTTTATTGAAGTTGGTTTCCACTCAGCAATCCTAGCATAAATATATCACTCAACATGTCCAAAGGCTACAACACATATTTGAATGTCAGAAAAATCCTCTATTTCTACCTTCTCTTACAATTCCATTCAACAATGTATACAATTCTAAGACTAAATGGTGGAAAAGAATGCAGCCAACGTGCCAAATTAAACTGAATATTCGATACAAGAGAAGTGTAAATTTTGCTTACCCTCAATCCCAATTCTTTTATTATAATAGAGAGGAGGGGGGGGGGGCAAGTATACAGTGATGGAAAGAAAACTGACTCTGGGTGGTGTACACATAATGTAATACACAGCTGATGTGCTATAGAATGGTACACCTGGAACCTATGTAATTTTTTTATAACCAATGTCACATCAATACATTTAACAATAAAAACAATAGTTATCAATTAGTTGCCGTATTCTTAGTCTTGAGCTAATAACTGCAATGAAATTTGGTGGTGGGGGGGGGATAACTTCTGGCTCTTATGAAAATCACTATCTTGTAAGTAGAAGGTTAGAGCGTTAGGAGTTTAATGCAAATGGCTCAAAGATAAAACTAGTTAATTGTGTGAGAGAGATTAGAGAAAGGGAAGGTGACAAAGGTCATAATGCTCTTCCTTTGGTTATAAGTCACAAAATGGAGTCCAAGAGAAAAATATTATGTTGGAAAGAATGTAGCTTTAGAAGTATTATTTCATCTTGACACCAAATGCACAATATAAAAAAACAAAACAAAATATTAGAACTAAAAAACAATGGTGTGTATTTACAAAGTGAAACTTGAAAGCAAAATTGGAAAGAATCTGAGCATAGTTTCCAACTTGCTCTTAAGTGAGCACTTCTCTTCTACATCCTATCACCCTCAGTAGGTACTTGTCTTGAGTTGTAATTTCTCAGGTTTTGCAAGCCTGGCTTCCTTCTAAAACCCAGCAGTGGTGCACTGTGGTGAGTGGAAGACAGGCGACTGAGTGCTAAAGCACTTGAGCTTTGAAGACATCTCCTAGTTCCTAATATGTGACCTTTATATCAACTTATTTAACTCTGATTTCTCACTGTATTTGGGGTGTAACTACCTCACTAGGCTGTAGTGAGGATAAAAGGAGAATATATGAAAGGCACTTAACATCTTCTCCAACATATAGTAAGTAATCAGTAAATGATATTCTTTTAATTATATTTTTAATTTACCCAAATGCACAAGATTTTGCCTTTAAAATCCTGTATAATTCTAGTACCTCCCAAAATGGTGAGGAAATCAATCTTAAAAACAAATCTCTACTAGTCCATTAATAGCATTTACAGTGATTTACATCTATGTGGTGCTTTAACATTTACAAACTACAACACACATTTATTTATTTATTTATTTTCACATACTCATTTAAACCTCAAATAAAGTTTACATTTAGCAGGAAATTTAGGAGAAAATTACATTTAGGAGGAATTTATGGTTTCTAAAAAATTAAGCAATTCGCCAAGTCACACTGTTACCGAGAAGAGGAGCTCGTCTTGTATTAGGTCTTTGGAGTCTAAATCCTATGTAATTTCTTCTACTTTGTACTATCTTTCGAAGTGTATGCACATGAATATTAATATGAACTTACTTGGAAGGATGAGTAAGTCATACAACCAGGCCTTCCCTCCTCTCCTGGGAACAAATATTTATTTAAGAAGAAACATATTTTTAACTCTAAATAATTGAATTCTAATGATTGGCAATTTTAGCACTTTAGAAGATGAGTGGAGGGAATATTTTGAAAGAAAATGGAGGTTGTAGATGCCTTTAGGTCAGTATATCATGTATATAGCCAGTCGTTCCTCCCACGACAAGAGTGAAGACAATTTTATCCATACAGCACATGCCTCTGTTTATAAGCGGAGGAGAAGAGGGATGGATGATCCAAATTGTCACAGGCACGTCAAACCATTTTTGATATTGGAAAGAGCCAAGGGCCTAGCCAAAAGTTTTTCTCACATTTCTAACACAAAATTTATAGTCTTACCCAATAGTCCAATCAATAAACTTGAGTAGGAGCCAGGAAATGAAGAATTTATATTTTCTGGAAACTTTTTGATTTGTTCTATTATAATAATTGATGACCTGGAATCAAGAACTTACTCAACCAGAATATCAAACATCTCATTCTCGCATAGACAAATGCCTCTGGAAACCGATTAGGAAAGTGTTGTTGATTCATTTAGCTCTTTTCCTTCACTGGTAAATTCCTACTTCTTCTCCCTGCTTATCCATCTGATTTCAGTGCTGCTGTGTAGAAGTGTGTGCATGTGTGTGTGTGTGTGTGTGTGTGTGTGTGTGTGTGTGTGTGTGTGGTGGGGCAGAGGGAGGGGAGGGGTGGATTTTCAGTCTGTGTGGTCAGAAAGAGCCACTTGTTCTTCAAAGCGGTGTTACAGAGACAGCATTTAAAAAGTTTCCCTCTTAAAGTACTTTGCTCCCTCCAAACAGGTTCTATCCTATATACCCAACTGTCAAATGACCAGTGAGTGGTTCCTAGCATTCAACACAGTTTCATGTGTTTCTCATCATTTTTGAGCACCTCTTTCATTTGGTAATTCCTTAAACATACCAAGCTCATGTCCGTCGTGAACTTTTGCTCTTGGAGTAACCCCAGCCTGTAACTCTCTACCTCCAGATTTCCCCCTAGCTGGCTGGACCCTTAGAGAGGGATTTCCTGCTATTTCTAGCTAAAGTTCATCCCCAGGTCCTTTTTGTCATATTATCCTTTTCTCTCTCTCTCTCTCTCTCTCTCTCTCTCTCTCTCTCTCTCTCTCTCTCTCTCTCTCTCTCTCTCTCTCTCTCTCTCTTATAGCATTTATTACTCTCTGAAACCACCTTAATTATTTACTTACCAGTTTAGTATTTCTTTCCCTGCACTTGAAAGTCTCACAAAAGTAAAGCATTATCTGACTTACTTATGCCATATCCTCAGCCCCAAATTAGTGTCTGGCACACAGTAAATACTTAAGTAACATTTGTGAAAGTGAAGAATAGAGGAAGCAGCTTCATGAACATGTTTTGTGCACATAATAAAATAGCATTAAAAATTTTTTTAGGGGAAGCCGGGATGGTTCATTGGGTTAAGTGCTCATTTTGCAGCCCCGGGGACCGAGGATCAAATCCAAGCCCCGGACCGAGTGGACCCATAAGCTGAACTGGGGAGTGCCCCCAGTTCAGTTCTCACTGGCAGGGGTGGCCAACTTTTCTGTATATAAGATCTACTTTTTATCTTAAAAGTGTGTCGCGATCGACTTGTTGTCATAGGCATAGTCTAAGGGGGAAGAAGGGGTGTGAAATGCATACTATGTTTATACACTGTGTTTCAGTATAAGGTGCATTCCAGCGAGGTATGGGTAGATAAGTAAAATACATGTTCAAAACTATTTTTTATTTTTTAAATCACTTATTAAGTTTTTGAGATATAGGCTCATGAAGAAAATAAATTTCCAGACCCAACTTTTGATAGCAGCATTCCGTACATGCAGTACCTAAAACATTCGATTTTCCGACACTTTTTCAAGATAGATTTTTACTAACTTAAAATGCAATTTAATTTTTTTATCAACTGCAATGTATAAGTTGTACTAATTGTTCATAAATATGAAAAAGTTGTTATAAAAATGCACAGTATGGCTGATAATTTGATTTCAATATTTCACTTTCACGTTTTTTTGGGGGGGCCAGGAAAATTTATCATGAAAGAATAATATGACTTACTTTTTGCTAATCTATCAATAGCTCGCTGAGTACACCTCATACTGAAATATAGATATACGGCTTATCTACCTATGTAAAAAACAACAACAATAATTTATTTAAAGGGCCAAAAAACTCACATCCAGGAGAATTAAAAGAACATGGATAATTATTAACAATATTTATTAATTCAAAGTAGCTACAGATGAAGACAGATTTAGAATTTACTTTGTTGCCTTAACATTAATGGGAAGACTGAGTTTGCATGTCTCTAACCAAGGAATCATAATTAGGTGTATATCCTGACAAAGATAATAATAATGAGTCTTCAGTATGGGAATCAGTCAGGACAGAACGTTGTTTAGTCTTCGTTAGCTTCA